>LJIJ01001360.1:0-47224 GCA_001718145.1 Orchesella cincta
TGGTTCGTAGAGAGAGGCTTGTTGAAAGGAACAGCAAGGGAAGAACAAGCATCACGAAAAAGTGAAGCTGTGAGTGAGTCTGTGAGTCGAAGTGAATTTGAGTATATCCCAAAGAGAAAGAGAGCAAATACTTACTTTACTCTTTTAGAAGCCAAGCTATCACCATCATCATCATCATCAGTAACATCAACAGCCCTGGTGTTTGTCTCTCTTGCATTCATTCTATTCTTCTATTTTTCCAGTAAGTATACAGTTATATCAAAAGGTATATAAGCATTAAACGCATAGCAAACTAAAAAGTACCATCACTCTCCTCTCTCTCAACAAACGAACTAATAATACAGCAAATATAAACATTCAACATTTACAAAAAATTTTAACTCAAACTTTCTCCTTACCCGTTTCCCACTTTTACCCGTCTCTTGCTGGGTGTGTGTGTGTTTCTTGTGTGCTTAACTATTATAAGTGCAGTTTTGTAGAAATAGTGCAAGGAAATAGAGGGCATGAGAGAAAAAGCAAAGCAAACGAATACAAAGTATATATTTTTTATCTTCTTCTGTTCCTCCACAAGTATATTAGTTTTTTAGGACATCATTGCCATCATCATCTCTATATTTATGTATACATATATTTATACATATCCATACTAAATAGGAAAAAAGTGTGGCTTTTCTGGTTACTGACTTGACTTAAGTTGATGTATGTATTTATTATCATCATATGTGTGTATATTTATTTGATTGTGTGCGTTTCTCTGTTTGTATGTGTACTTATTTGTGTACCACTCACATCATATATATATTATAGGTTTTGTGTGTAGTAGTTAAGAGTAGTCTCTTACTGTTTATCTCCACTTTACTTTATTCTTTGCTTTACTTTTCTCGTCTTCATTCCCTCAAAACGCTTTGGCTGACTCTGACATTGCATTATTATTGCATTGACAAACATTTTTGTTAGCTTTATGAACAAGTGAGTGAGTGTGTGTTTTCTTTCTCAAACACACAACCTGTTTACCTGATACACATTGAACTTCATCAGAAGAGGATCAGGCAAGAGATAGAACTAAAATTAGGATTATCCATACTTGTAATTGAGACATGGTTGCAATAAGCAAATAAAGACCAAGCACACTAGCTGCATTTAAAACTAGTACAAAACCCCAGAAATAACTTGAAATACATTAGTAAAAGTTGTTAATATATTGAGTAGTATAAATAGCAGGGATGGAAAGAGAGTCGCTGTGTTCTTTTGTTTCCCACATGCAATCTCTATTTACAAAATTATGCACTTTGGGTAAACATTTATTCTAGCTTGCTTGCTCGCTGCCCTGCTCTGGCTCTGTTCGATAATCTCACAGGTATTCATACTCATTCAGAGATGAGTTATTAACGACCTGGGCAAATATTATTGTTGTTCCGGGGAAAACATTTGGAATCGATATATTACTATGTGAAGTCTATGGTTAAAGTGTAAACATGCCTCCAAAAAATCTCCTAATTGATGGCACACATACATACAAATTGACAAATGCGTAAGGAGAATAAATAATAAAAGCTGGGTTTAGATACGCGATTTTGAAAAAAAGCTCAAGGTTGACACAGTTTTATTAAGATTAGTTTGTCAATATACATTACGCATGAAAACTAATATTTAATATTTATTTGTTTCCAAATCTACTCTTTCAACTTGTTTTACATTGCCACTTGAATAATGATTCATTTGTTCTTGTTTGTAAAATGAAGTGACGTTTAATTATAATCATTTAAATTATTGAGACGTGACCTACTATTACTATAGCTGGTGCCGGGCGGGTGTCAGAATTAAAATATCGTTGTTTGTGAGTGATGTGCTGAAGTAGTATTTATAACTAACAAAAAAATCATAACGTTGCACAATCCGTGAAAGGATGTTTTGTATGATTCCTTCCACAGAAATATTTGGCTCATTGAGAGTGACATCAGATCACCTCATTTAACATATTGCATAAATGCATGAATGTAAATACATATATTCATTCATTCCAATCTTCTACGCTGTACGTAGGAATAAGATCATTTTGTTATTTTCGGTTGTGATAATATTTTTATCTATACACATGCGTTATTGTAGTTTGTCCAGATTGATGTTTATCTTGATCACGCTCTTTCCCTGACTCCACTCAATTAGACAGGCGTCGCATTGCATATTTATGTACCTAAGTATTTGAAATCGCTCACTGCATTCTTTTCATTTTCACACATTTCCATTTCCATCTTGTTCGTAACAACATAGGATACACGTTACATTTAACATGGAACTGGAACAGTCGCCAGTTTCTTATCATCTTTTTCGAGGAATATAAAAATATTCTGCGTTGCAATTTTGCTCATCATGTTATTTGCCTGAAGTAGGCATGTGTGCTATTTAAGCAGTGATAAATTCCATTTGAATGGGATGCAGAAATGCAGTTTAAACTGAATTGTATAGCGTGTTTGAATTCTCATGCTGGTTACAACTGCATGTCATAAAAATGTAACAGGAGTTACACGTAGGTAAAATGTTGCTGATCATCATCAATCTGTGCTCTGTTTTTTGCCGACAGATTAGTTTCATCCGCCAAAGTCACCACGAAGTATACATGTTCAGCGGTATTTGCTGTCGATAATAGCCGCTTTACAAAGATACTTTTCAATATCTCCAGTTCATTCCTGAGTGGTCAGCTATTTTCTCAACTCAAACACCAGCTAATGTTCTTTTTCGGCAAGGAGCTGTATATCTAGAGAAGGAAGGATTAGTATTTTGTGTTGATGACTAAACGACTGTCATAAGGTTTTATTACACATTTATCTGTAATAATAAGTAGATTGGACACTTACAACGAAATCAAGCACACTGAGATTATAAGAATGTAAAAGGACCTAACGTGTAGAACGGAACAATTGCGTTGTTGTTGTGATGTGTTTCTCATTACCCAAACTCTGAATGAGAAGGTTGATGACAAATGTATACTGCTGCTGCTATTATACCCCATAATATTTGATGCAGTGCTTTTCGTTGTTGTGAACGGAAAAATTTCCTGATATCAGCCTTCAGTAAAAACTGATAAGGACGTAGTTTACTGATATTAAAAGTTACTTGGAGCCAGCGAGATCCTGATTTGAAGTGACCGACGACGACACTCATACGTGAACAAACTGCATTAATAATACATGCATGAATTGATTACTTCATCTGAGAGTAATAACATTTTCTCGGAAAATCAAGTCATTTTTTTCAATCATAAGTTGAACACGGTAGGCTTCCAGTTGAGACTTCTTCTTGGAACTTACTTTAGCTGTTTGCTTCCGGTGGGAAAGTCTGCTGGAAAGGTAGGCTAAATCCAAACACGTATTTATATTTGGAGGCAGATTTTTTGAGACTTCATTATTTCTGTAATCGTTTGTTGTGTTGTATTCTGACGTTAATCAAATATGGCAAATACCATAATATATATATCTCAACTCATCACAATCGCAAGCTACGTGTGTTATGATTGCTCTACTTAATGCAAACATCCACTTGTATCATCACACCTTCCCATTTTTTCTCTCTATCGTCCAGCCAGCTTAAGTAAACTGTGTTTATTTGAGTTGAAGCTTTGCATTTATCAGTCATTTACTCTTTTCATTTGAACTAACTCGAACTTAACTCGTGTTTGACTTTTTCCACGTATGTAAATAATATTCATTATATGGATTCACCCACCACCATTCACGACATAACTAATAACATAGAATATTATTATTCTGTTGTTATGATGTCCAGTGAAATCAGAGCGAGTGAGAGTCAATGACGTCTTTCGCCACTCTGGTTTTGAGTAAAATCCAGACAAGTTGGTATAAGCACGAGGTTAGGGGAAGGGAATCTGAGAATGACTGATAATAACCGTGATACTCGTGTAGGTAGACAGTCTCCGCATTATTATAACATATTTTTTCGTACCAAATATCCTGTAATTGCTTGCAAGATCACGTAGTCAATGCAGACGAATTGGAGGAAAGGTTGTTTTATTCACACAAGTATTTATCTACCAGGTATATATTTTGCTTATCAAAATCAAATCAGGAGAAAAATAATATATACTTTTTAAATTAAGAGTTCAATAGCCGGAGCTTATGTATTTCTGTCCTGTTTTTGTCTGATTATACCATGCTTTTTTTGTACTTTGCACATTCAATCCGAGCTGTATCGTATGTTTTGTCATTTGATTATGATGTATGTATGTATGTCGCATGAAATACATGAATGAAGTGTTACAAATTCAGTTTCTATTACTATGATGCATTCCTGCTAGACATTGTCAATACACAAATTATCATGTTAAGAGACAGTGAACTCTTTGTTTTTCAGAAAAGAGAGAAGAGCTAGAGCCTTTGTTTGTTCTTGGGCCTACTAAAAGCAGAGCAAAGCATTACTAAACGTTTGAACAATGCACACGGGTGAGTAATGGAATTTGGAGTTTGAAGGACTTATCATCATCTTGGAAAAAGGATCGTTTCATCATACCCATCCAAAACGTATGTATATTAGATGTGACTATTAGTTAGTCACGTTCAGCTTGGACATTTGTTTTCCTGGTACAGAAAATATTATTACAGCGTCAGCGATTTTTGTTGGAGATATGCAGCAGCAGCAGCAGCCTCTCACTACACTTTGTGATCTGATGACTGGTCAACCAACAAAAAATCTCTTCCGTGTTTAGTTGTTGATTACAAGTTGGATTGATAAAACCAAATGTCTCTGGCATTTTCAGTGCTCCAAATAAATTGAACAAAGATATGTAGTCCAGCTTTGTGTACTCTAGTGAAATCTCATCCCCAGTTTCTGCGCATTCATCAATGAGGAACTGATCTGATTTAAGCCTGACTATATATATATACATTAACTCTGGTAAAACGTATTACATATATATTTTGCATGCAGAAAGGTAATTTACCACAAAAGTTCAATAACCAGTTTGCACAACAAAAGATAACAGAAGAAAGGTATTTGCGGACGACAAGTACTTATACATTGAACTATCGATAATCCTTTCCTGAATGTTTTGATGGAATTATTATGATGAACCGTGAACGATTACAGATTTGCAAATCATTCATGTATTTTGACTCTATATATCGTCCGTCGTACGATTTTGCAAAGTAAACTTTAAAAGAATAATATAATATTCATCTAAAATTGGTGAAAAGGTCATCATTCCCAAACAACGCGGAAAACGATTTGTCTGTGTACATAATTACTTGTTTATGAGAAAAATCATCACGAGTATATTGACCACCGTCGGTGACACAGTGCTCAATTGTTGTGTGTTAATATTCATATTTTACAGTTGAAGTGACAGTAATAAAGGTTCAGTTTGATTTGTTGAGGTTGAAGTAAAAACAACAATCAATAACTACTAAGAAAATAAGCAATACAAATTTTTGTGAGTGAAAATATTTATAGGTTTGCATTGAAAATATTGAAGAAAACAATATTAATAGGAAACAGTTTCAAAGTTCGAACAATATATTATCAAGGTTGATTCAAGAAGTTTATATAGACGGTTCTTGTTTTGAAGAAGTGATTTAAAAATGATTCCATCAAAGCTTTAAAACTTTGAAAAGTTTATTACAAGAGAATCAGTAAGAAATCTCGAGGAGAAAATTATTTTCAAGTTCATCATGTTGCCCAAAAGATTTACTCGGCTGAATGTGGAAGCAATGGGGGACTCCAAGGACAGTCCTCACTCTCTCCACCACCAGCTTACTTAATGAATTCTTCATATGTCAATGCAAGTTGTGCCCAGTTTGGTTCTCCAGGAGCCTGCATGTCACCTCCAACAATGAACTCGTATGGTGGCATGGGATCTCCTGGATCTGGCGGAGGTCAATGCATGAATGGAGGAGGAGTGGTGGTGGTGGTAGCCAAGCTTCAGGTGGACTTTATAATGGCGTCAGTGCAATGAATTCTGCGGGCTCTTGTGACAATCTCAGCCTCAACAATGGAGGCGGCCCTAGTCCTACCTTGCAACGAAGTGGCTCCTCCAGTTTCGGGATTCCTCTGTGATTTCAAATGGAATTAGCAGCGCTAGTTCAGCAGCCGCGGCCGCAGCAGCTGCAGCAGCAAAAAGTTATAGAAGAAGTTACACACATGCTAAGCCACCGTATTCTTACATCTCCTTGATTACGATGGCTATCCAGGTGAGTTTTTAAAAATGAAAATATACTTGTTAGAATTGAAACAGTATGACTTTGAGCTAGGATAAGGTATAAGGAAAAAAGCTGCAAATTGCAGCCTGCAATGCGCAGTGGCAGATTATGTACGGTATCGCAATGCCCCATTATGCATGATCACCACATAGTATGCGTAGCTGTGCTGCCTTCTTCATAGGACATGCGTGGAGTGGAGTAGTAGTGTTTCATTACCATCATCCTCACAATCACAATCCTTCGTTCCTATTGTATTAGCGAAATTGGAAAAAATTTCCTATACTCGACCTTTATTTGTATATCTTTAATTGATAGTAGACTCGTATCATTGAATATGAAATTAGCATTTCCGGTAGTTCATATGTATGCACTTATATAGAAATAAGTTCCGTTAACTCTAAATTACATTAGAATATTATAGAAATCGGCGACATTTGGTACACTGTATCACTTGGAAAAAATGCAAGGATAAGTATCCGTTGACGATCACTCATGTTCCGTTTCATTTGACTTTTTTTCTAGATTATAACATTTAATTGCCCACCAACCAAGTTGAGGCTCATTACGCATAATTTTGTTGTTAAAAATTTAATACCGTCATCATTGAAAGCTCCAAACCATCATAATAATATCATGTTTTGCTGTTGGTTGACGCAAATTGCAATTATCTTCCTGGTATAATATAGGAACACACACGAAATTCTCTATCCCGGTGGCTTTCTACTGATAAAAACTGAATATTGTGGGTTTTCATTGCGCATCCGATGAGATCATTTTTTTATTTTCTGCCATTAAATAGATAATGAGAGGTATATATGCGAGAATGAGATAAATAAAACATGAACTGTAGTTCGCTGAATCATTCAAATTGCCACCCATTTCTTATCAGCTTCCTGCATTATGCATAATATCGCAGGTTGTTCACACAAACGACATTTTACGCCACAAATACTCGCCTTTATCCATCTATCCTAATATACAAATCCACTGGAAGGTAGCATAAATGTAATATATGTATAACTTGGACGACAATATTAAAATTAAAATATTTTTAATAACTATCATATATCAAAGATATAAACCACTGATCGGTATTTATTAATCGCAAATTATATTGATAATTAATTCAGGTAAACCACAACTTTAGGTAGTTTTAGGAAAACCATCCTCTTTGTAATAATAATAATGACACTTTTATTTTAGTAAATTAGTAACGATCTAAATACTAGTTAAGGAGTAAGCGGTTGTTATACACAAGGATCACAAATCACGCAATTTATCAAGTACAATGAAAACCCAAAGGGTGTTCGCTGTTGTGAACAATATCGGATCAAAATATCACCCGCCTGCTGCTCCTATTCATGTGCATGATGAATATACGCTCCTCTCATTTTAACATGCAACAAAGCAGAGGGTCGTTTCCTGTTCATTCGGTGGAGAGGGGATGATCAAAGTTTTATAAAACGTTTATTCCTTTGACTGATGCTCCATGTGCAGTATAAAAAAGAGAGAAGGCGCTTTGACTATTGAAGCAATATGCGAATTTACATAAAGTGTTTTGTTTATACACACATAATACCTTCAATGTTTTTCCATATCCTCCAACATGCACGTTAGCATAGTTAAACAGAACATACTATATAACATGGTGCACAATATTTTATTTATTACTGATGCAATCTGGAGACTGCCTTAGGAGAAGAATAAAAGTTATATAAATTGGTGGGGAAGGAATATCATCATATCACATCACGACGGGTTTCATTCAGTCCAACAGTAGCAACAACCAGCAGAATCAGCAATAAAAACGAATATGTACCATCTAGGCCGAAGGGGAAGGAAAAGTGAGAAGGGGAAGTTTTCAAAAGAGACGATGATTTGTGATGAATAAATCGGTGCTAATTTGAAGGGAAGGGCAAAAGGGGAGTTGGACGGGTTCGAGCATTTTGGTTTGATCTCACAAAGTGCGTTTCATACAGGTTTTCAAGATGTGAAACAATTTTGTAACGCAATGTCAAACGCAATACGATGTGGTTTTTGATGAAAGACAGTTATCGACGGAGAAAGATTTTTTTATGATATCATGAGAAGTTGTATATAGGAATTCATGTAAATACATTTATAATAGCTTAAATGAAATTGTCTTTAGAAATAATCAATTTTATTTATAGATGCATTTTGCTATGTACAATTTAACTGCATTTCACAATATGCAGTAATGCAGACGAGTTATAAAAAACATGGGATGCTTGGCATCGAATAATTTTAGTCGACATTTTGAGTTGAGTACAGGAACTACTGAACTTGCAGAGTTTATACCGCGAGAGATTTTTATGAGATGAAGAGTTAAGTTGTTGAAGTTCAGTCGAGCAGAAGGCTAAGCTGATCCGCAAATAAAACGCAAAAATCCCTGTTTTACTTGTATTGTGCAGTTGTATAGTAGTACCATTCTTGATGATGCCTTTCAGTTCATCACTTCATTTCAGGCATTTGTACAACTTTGCCTATTTTATGCTTTTGGAAACTAGACTAAACAAGCAAGAGACGAAAATGTGATTTCACAATAGGGTATGATTTCTGTACAAAGGGTAACACTGTAGGACCGTACAGAATCCCTATTATCCTAGTAGTAACGAGGGCTTTGAGGACGACTTGTGCGTCTACATATTATGTGTGCCTGCAGTAAAATGCATAATATGCACACATTTCTTTGAATACAATCAATCTAGTTCTGAGCTTCTTTTTTAGCTGGGTTGAAAAACTTGATAAATACCCGGATTTCAGCTAGAGCTGTCACGGTGTGCAACCGTCTTTCCTCCACTCCTCTCTGTCTGCTCTTTTGTTCATACATCATGTGCTCTCAATGCGTAGGCAAGCAGCACAACACACTTGCAGAATACAAATGAAAATCTGGCAATAATGTGCCTTCAAAATGCTGCAAGCTGAGTAATAAAGGAGAAAAGACCTCTTCACTTCCTTTTTTAATCCAAGCTTTAGGTAAAAGTACTTGTCTGCTGACGTGTCTCAAGTATGTCGTGCTATTTGGTTGGGGGTATATTTTGGTACCATGTGGCATGTGCGTTGTAAGGACAGATTTGCAATTTGTGTAGTGGGCAGCAAACGTATTAAGAGATTCGGTATTTAGATCCCCCTATCATCATTTCATAATACAATCCCCAATTGTCACATGTAAAACTGAATTTAGGATGCAAGATAGAGCAATAGCATTAGTTTAATCATCTCTTCTCGAATCAAAATTAACTAATTGTAATTTATTCCTCTTTACTGTCGTTGCAGAGCGCACCCACCAAGATGCTCACTCTCTCAGAAATCTACCAATTTATCATGGACCATTTCCCATTCTACCGTCAGAACCAACAACGTTGGCAAAACTCAATACGTCACTCCCTCTCCTTCAACGACTGCTTCATCAAAGTTCCTCGAACCCCTGACAGGCCTGGCAAAGGTTCCTTCTGGTCACTCCACCCCGATAGCGGTAACATGTTCGAAAATGGTTGCTACCTCCGACGTCAAAAGCGTTTCAAAGATGATAAGAAGGAAGCAGTGCGAGCAGCTCATCGTACCACTCAAGGTCAAGATCAACAGCATTCAATATCTTCCACTTCAGGTGGCAGTAATGGTTCCACAGGATCCCTAACATCTCTCTCCACAAATAACAACAACAATAACCTGGTATCCAGTAAGTCATCAAGTGGAAAGCACCAACAAACTCCACCAGGTGGTGGTCACCACCAAACTCACCATCATAGTCACCACGGTTCTGCAACCACTCCTCCAAGTTCCTTGTCAAGTCATCATGATGACGGCTCTCCAAATGGCTTCCACCATAGTCATCACAGCAGTCATGGAAAGCTCTCTGATCACGTTGGCCATCCTAGCCAGCATCATCCCCACCATGGGGGTGGAGGAATTCATCGCGGCCATGAAGGCAGTGGTCAACATCTCGAAGGGCTGATGACTCTCTCAGGCCACCCCGGACCAGGGAACCCACACCATCTTATGCATAACAATCATGGTACTAGCAAAGACCATAGTGGAGCTGGAAGCCCTCATGATGACGCAATCATAATGGATAAAATAGATAGTCTTGGAAATGGAGGGGGATCTGACTGCGGTGGAGCAGTGGGTGCCAGTGGTATTCCTGGAGGGCTACTAGGAGCAGCTTCTCATCACAGGTATCCTTTAGGTGACTCTGGTCAACTACCTTCAATGCTTCACATGAGTCATATGACAAGGGAACAAGCTCATTTGGCATATGCCGCTTCGGCCGCCCAGGCTGTAGCTCATCCTTTCTCGATCAAGTCACTAATCCCAACTGAGGTGGGATCGGGGAGCAAGTATGCCACTGATTTGATGCATAACACATACGGAGGCTATTTTGGTGCTATCAACAATCCATCCGTTCAGGAGTCGCTCTACAATTCCTCCCATCTGTACCACCATTTACCAGCGGGAAATGCTTCATGAAAGTGGAGCTACAGTAACAGTAATTATAGTACTAATCCCAGTAATTACTGAGTTTATCCTACCATACAGAATATACCTTAACACCTCATCATTTTTAAACAAATTCTATACATACTTGTTCTACAATTTCTTGACAATTTAACGAATTATCTGGTCTCACTTTCTCGGTATATTAATAGTATGATATCCCCTTTGCATTTTGTGACGCGACAACTTTTTATATTGTACACATATATAGAAACTGCATTATTACTATAATATGTAAATTTGTAATTAGCAATCATTTTTTATCAATCGTGTGTCTAGTTAAAAGTGGGCTATGTTCATAAAGTCAAACAAGCCATGAGTTCAGCCAGTCATCCAAAATATTTTTAGAATATCTGAACTGATGCATGTTATGTCGCATCACTTTAGTACCACCACTGACAATGAGTCGAGTGCTACTCGTCATGTCATCATCATCATCCCATACAATTACCAAAAGCCATCTGAATATTATAAAGTTGCAGATGTATTTTTCGTTGAAAGGCGATACAAACAAAACAAGGTTAAAGTTGCTCGCTAAACAGCAACGGACCATCAGAAGCAGGTGTGACCCATGAACATACATACATTTTGTACTAAATTTAATTACCCATAGATCGCATCATATTCACATCAACATCATCACCCACAAAGCGAGTGTTTGAAGCAAAAAAATAGTACAATGGATGTTGTGGGAAAAGTTTTTTGTGGACTGAAACAGAATATGGCTTTAAAAAGAACTACACACTCACACATCTACATTTATAGTTAGATATTGACAGGCGACAGGTACGAAAAACACATATGAGTTGTACAATATTATGGTACCGCAGTTCTAAGAATGGTTTGTCTGCTGAAGTGAAATCATCTAATTGAGTACTAATAGGAAATATGTGTAAGCTCTATTTGTAATGGTACCAAACAACATAAAATGTTTTTTTACTACACATCATCCTTTTGTAGTTAACGCTAGGTCTGGGTTTCGATTCTCTCTATCTCACTTTACTCTCCGTCGCTCTCTTTGGATGTCGAAAAATGCAAGGGCTGACCACAATAGTGTTTGTTGTAAAGGGCGATGATAAATGTATTCGTAGGATAAATTGACACTAATTTACAACTGCATACTTTCACAATTTAAAATGAAAAAAGATAACTGTAAAAAATGAGGAGCGTTGTTGCTGATGCATTATAGATTGTAAGCGTAACAGAAAACTAAATTTTATCCCTTTGAGACGTAGTAGGTAGGTATATGATAAGCTAGTTAGATGCTAATTAAGAAAAATAGCAAGTAATAACATGCAAAAAGAGTCATACAAAATTTAAGTAGATGTACTAACCACAAAAAGTTAAATGCTGACACGTAACAATATGCGGAGGGTTCTTTTATTTAAGAAACGACCCATCGTATATAAATTAAGGTAAAACTTAAGGCTTACAAAAGTAATATAATTATTATTGTAATTTGAATTTGTAATGCATAAAGTAGGAGTGAGTATAGTAAGTAAGTTTACGTACGTATTAGTTGGTAATTTGCAAATTTAGTGAGTCATTCAAGTGCAAGGGAAACGGGTACGCGAACCCATATATATTTAGAAGGTTTCTTCGATGGGTGGATTGATGATGGTGGATTATTAATTTGAGCTGAGCCTGTAATTTTTGTTTTTGTATATTAGCTATTTCGAAAAATAAAAAACTATGATAGTTAATCGATTGATTTTTTATGCGTTGACAATTGCAAAGTCATACAGACTGAAACTGATGAATCTTTTTACATGAAATACAACACGCAAGTTGTGTCATTGAGCCACAGCCGCGTGTGTAAAGCTTACCCTATCTTACCAAACGGTTTTTATATTATCTTTGGTTAAAGTGAGTAGAGCAAGTAGGAACTTTTAGAAATACCTTGCTAATGGGGTGGGATGTTTCGATTATAATTTTTTGTCTACTTTTTTTGTAAAAAAAATATCGTACCAAGTATAAACCGAAGAGCTCCTACTATACTCAACCAACATTTTACCACAGCGCTCAATAATTCTTCAACTGCACTTCAGCAACTGCCCCATCACTTCACCAACCATCCATCTGCATCGAAGAAAAGGCACATCAACAACAATAACAAAAAGGCATCATCACATCACACTTCACAAACCCATTTCTCTCCTGACATGGATTGCATCACTTTTTGGCACTCATTCATTCACCAACTCACTCACCATCAGTCAGACACAGTTAGTGAAACGCATTTATATCCTTATGTCTGTTCTTGTTAGCCATTTCCATGCCTCATCGTATTCATCATCGCGTACGATGATACCTTCCATCTCCTAAACCTTTCAATTGCAGAGAGAAGAGTCGTTCCAAATAAGCACATTTTAGAGGTTCATACAACTCATGGGAGAGCCGAGCTTAAATAGGGACAAGCAGCCCCACGATAAAACATTTTAGATGCATATTTTAGAACATCTCGAGTATATGCTCAAGTAGGTAGGCTGGCTAGGAGCAAAAGGTAAAAATGGAAAAGAATAATGAAAAACTTGGCTTTTGGGTGGATTGAATGCTAATGGTGCATAATGTGTATATATATGAGGTTTTAGGTATCACATCCCAATTTCATGGTTTATTGACGGTCACACAAAATGTGAAACCTGAAACCGTGCAATATGTAAAAGCAAGCAACAAACCCACCACTACCACCATCACTTATTGTAAAGCATTATCCATTTTTATTGAATGAATAAACCCCCATCACCATCAGCCGCAGGAGTGCTCCATTCATACTTTTAGGTTTGTAAGGAGCAGAACGGTGAAACCGGTAATGCGTCTCCTTTTCTCTGTACAGAATATAAAAGGTAGAGAGAGTCGATCGAAGGTACGGTTTTTGTGTGAATCTACACGGTGGATGGTGTAATGTCCTTTTACTCCTTGGTGTAATGATATAACAATAACAATGTAATGACATAATGGTATTCAGAGAGAGAAAAGGGCAACAATTTTATCTCAAAGTGTTTTGTTGTATTGTAACCTTGCCTAACTATCCGTGACAAATCGGTCACTCTTCCTGTAATGACATAACCATCGTGTGTAGTAAGTATTCCTTTCTCCATTCAGGCTCACAGCAGGGAAAAACCGATAATGAATTTGATATCGTGTTATTTTCACCCATATGCTTGTATTTTCGCTAACATAAGTAAGCAATGATAGGATAACGAGGCTTTTTAAAAAAAATAGTTAAAGTAAGAAATGGACACTATTATTAAACTAGAATGAAGCAAAGGTCACCCCCACGTTTTCATCACTTTGTACAAAATAAGTGTAGAATGATAAATATGTAGGCTAGTATTAAATTACTGTACACTTATATGTTTAATGAATTTCATTTTTCTACTTCTATTACTTATTTGTTCAAATAAGTTTTCTTTATAGTTTTGTACCCCAATTTTAACCGAAATTTTTTCTATACACAATGGCAACACTTTGACTCTCTTTGTTTCGATCTTGATGTTAGACTTTCAAAAATGTTCCAGGTCTGATAATAATGATCATGATTTGCACACTTTTGAATGCTTTTTTAGCTTGTAATTATTTCAATAATAAAATTATTATACAAATATTACTGTAAATAGGTAATTTGTCAATAAGATAGTAAATATATTCACAAATGTAATAGATATAGATTTGTATAGGTAAGAACGCCTAACTTACATTGTTTCTTTAATATTTCACGTGCAATTAAAGTTCAAACTCGTTGTCAGTTTGGAAATACGTCGAATACGTAAAGTTAGTAGTGACAGTTTTAGATATGTATATCGGTATATCCTTTGTTGTATATAATGAAGAGCTACGAGTTACATTTTAAGTGTGTATATCTCACATCGTTTTTAACATATTTTCTATAATATAAGGGATGCATTTTAAAATCGATAAAAATTGTAAATTTTGAACTAAATATTGTACTACAAATCAGTAACTCACTTTTAGCCGTACAAAACCATACTACATAATGTACCAATTGTACATCAATTAAAAACAGAAACTGTATAAAATTAATTTAAGAAAACTTATAATAATCAATATGCAATTTTAATGAAACTTGTCATTCGAATATATAATATTCTCTAAAAAGTTTGGAGTTGAATAAAATCCTATAAGTACATATAAGAACATTGAGTAATTCATGTTATTTACGATGATATATGATCAAACAAACCATAAAAAACCAAAAAGTCGAAAATTCTAATGCCAAACGTAGACAGATAACGGCATCGCCTTGTCCAAACAAAAGTTTTCACACCTGTATGCCTCTTTCCCTCTCACAAAGCAAAATCATTCATTTACTTATGCACCTGACTATTTTTATGCCTAACTCGATTCTTTTGTGTGAAAGAAATGTTTATGAGTCACGTTTCCGGTTTCCTCTCAGATCCTCACCCGTCCAATCTTTTATTTTCTGGTAATGTGTTACATTCAATTCTTGCCAGAAGTTGAATGCCCGTGAGTTTGAAGGTTTACAAACGAAGCACAAATAATGTCATTGTTAGAATGCATTTATTGTAAGTGAGCCAGGCTTCATTGGTCAACGCAAGAGGATATTCATTCACGGATTATGTCATATCATTGTTAGAATCACCAAATGGTCATTATTACATTAATAATCTCCCTCGTAAATTAATTCGCACCAGCAACACAGTATAATTTTCCAATGTCCAACGTTGCCCTCATGATTCGGAAGTCCCTCTAAAATCAACAATAGTCAACCGTCAGACGCATGTAAGCAGTCAATAAGGATAATTGCCACCTTTCTATTTTTATCATTAAATTCATTTTGCCTCAATTCTCACTCCTTTTGTCAAATTAATATTACCCGTCATCTCATCTGCTACTCCGATCCGGTGATGTGATGAATTGGGTTGATGTTGATAATTGTAGGCGTGTGCAGGTATGCTACAATATGTATATAAACGATATCCCAACTAAATATATGTATGTTTCGGATGCCAATTTCGTTATTAAATCATCTATACCTCAGACCAAACTGACTGTATACTTCATTCAGAGGGAAAGTGCTAGAGGAATTTTTCAGTGACACGTAAAAGCATGTCATTCTTTCAGCAATAATTTACTTTCCGCTTTCAATCAACTCTTTCTTTTGCCTTGCTTCCATAATAATGACGGAAATGGCTAGAAGAAGGTTTGGTCTGCAATGCTCAACGCCTGTCTCAACGGCATACGCCCACTCATCAATTAATGCCAACTTGGTAAACGCACATTCATTTTGTCTCCTCTCTAATTCCTTACACTTCTTATCTTAGTCTTGGGAGAAATCAATAGGTGGGTGGTTAAAATAGTATACATACTTTTACGTCAGCATGTGCAACATGACATGAGGAGTCCTATACGGATATATTTTATTCTCGGCCTTCATGATTTTGTTCGTCAAAATATTCAGTTTGATCCTCCATATTTTTACGTTTTTTGCGTTTTTCCTCAGTAACAAGAATAACTATGTAGACAATTTGTCGGAATGGAAGTAATGAGAAGAGTAGAAGCTTGGATGATATTACATTTAATGTTCGTAACGTCCGTGTATAGTTTTATCTTGGGCGATTCTCCGCTTTTGCTGGACAATGGACCTTTCCAGACTTTGGTGCTAATCCTCATAGGTCTTCTAAGGGCACGAACTCTAATTCATCCATCTATTTCAACTAGCCTTCCACTCTGTCGAACAGTCATGACAAGAAGCTTTTAGGCTGGCGAATAAAGGCAACATAAAACTTGGTTGTGCGAGAAGTCCTCGCTTTGAAACATCAAGCAAGAAGATGAGCTTAAGGCAAGCAAAATACAGAGTCCACAAAACTCATGATGAGAACGATGATAACGTGCTTATTACTGCCATATACCACCAAAGTAATACTCACTGGGTACCTTAAGTTGTAGTCCAGTCCATCAGTCCACACAACTGAGAGCTGGCGGTATTGCTGCAGTGCACGATGATGATGATGATGTGGTAGTTTTGTAGAAAAAGCTGGTGCTAGGCTAGTGGTGGTGGTCATCATCATCTACAAAAACACACACGGAGAAACTGAACCCAAGCGTGCACTCTGTGAGTGTACAGATGAAGAGGATTTATGACAGGAAAATCCTCAGTACATTTTACGCTACCATCCTGAGAATTACTTACTTGTCAGCACGGCTTAACCTTTCTCTCTCGTTCAGTGTGGTGTAGACCCATAGGATCACATCACATCACGACATGAACCAAATAACATTAAATTACTACACCATGCGAGTATGAGTGTGTCATGGTTGGGCCGAGATTGTAAAAATCAACTCAATTACGTGTCCCTATTTGTTTATAACTATAGCCTTCCCCACTGATAAGATGGAGCAATCAGTATTATCCTCAATGCTATTAGAAATAACGTGTGCAAAAAATTATGCAAGTTTTTACGCAGTCATTCATCATAACATCGCAACCGCAGTTTAGTACTCGGAGTATGTAATATTCGACGGTGTCACGAACGCTTCTACTTTGATGACCAACTCTGAACTCAACTAAACTGCCAAATCCTTTTTTATACTTTTCACATCCTAAATGTTATGGAGAAGAACACGTACGTATGAGGAACGTGTGGAAGCCCAAACCTGAGGGAATAATGAAATCTCACTCATGAAATGAACTCGCATTCACATCCCTTGAATGTCCACGTAGAAAGTTAGCTTCACACAGCATTTGATAAATTTATTCCTTGTTCTTTATAAACGTAGCAAAAATGCATTTACTGTATTTCAACAAATTATAATTCTATGTAATCCCCAACTGCTCATTTATTACCACGATATATTAAACGCAATTTTTAGCACAGTGGAATTGCAACAAAGATTCAAATTCATTCTCTTGTAAGGTTTCACAGCTTTCGAAATACATCTACTTGCTAGAAAAGGGATCGTGAATTTCATGGGAAAGAATTTGAATAATTGATTCAAAATCATAACATTTTAAACTGTATTTGCAGTTTACACCAAAGCAAAAAGGCAGTTTGAGACACATGACCTGAAATGGACTATGAACGGATAAAACGTGATTTGAGTTGCAATATGAGAATGCGGATGTTATGATTTGGTGGTTATCAAACCCTAAGCCTGTGATATCACAAAATCATACACTTGATTGATGTACACATAGATAAGCGTATTATTAATGGTTTGCATATAGTTCTGGCTAAAAAATGGCACATTAATGTTGAGTGTCTTTCACAAAAAAACGCGTAAATTACTTTCCTTGACTTCATGTTATGATAACGTTGTTGCGGAGCTTCTTTTTAAAATGGTTCACATTTTTTTCAAAATACTTATACTATCAATTCGGTAAAAGAAACCTGGTTTTACCGTAGTCATTTAAAAATTTCATTTTCATACTCATCAACTTAAAAGGAACAAATTACGTAAATAGTCCAATCCTCACATTCACATTGGATAGTAATATGTACATGTTACAAAACCTTTGTTGTATTCGTTGTCAAAAAGATATCAAAGTACCGAAAAGTTTTAAAAACATCGTATATGGTTAAGTAAAGCTTTGGATACGGATATAATTGGTCCAGTCTTAAAATTCGTTTCTGACTCATCCCCATTTCTCGAAAAAATGACAAAAACAACAAAAATGGTTTTAATGGTTTTATTCTACGCGAGTACGCGGCTAATACTTACGCAAAAAGGTCCCCAATTTTTATCAAAATCCTCAAAACTGGCATTTCCCCTATTGAGTAAAATTGTCTTTGTTTTCTTTTCCAATTTCCAATATGATTCCACTTAAAAATTACGTTGTCGACTGTTTGTATCGAATGAGATGATCCTTTTATTGCAGGGACAAACTTTACAATGCATCCCTTTCTTCATATATTATAGCGTGACGCATGTATTTTTGTATGCCACAAAAACAACCATCCGCTATCTTATCCAGAGTTCAGGACAGTTCCATACTACATTTTGCATGTTTGCCCTCTTTCTTTTAAACGAACCTTTTCACTCTGTTGTTCATGTTCCCGTCTATTTTGTATGTAAATACTTGACAAGATTAGAAGAGAGGACTTAGCCTGAGCTTCGAGGAAACCCTTGTAAGATGCACACAATGCTTGCATTGTATTGGAACACGCTGCATTATGTCATTCTCAACAGTTTTAGCATTTTATTCCGTTGTTTTGAAAAATAGCAGTAACAATCACGTTTATCTTATCGACTGTAAAGAAGGAAACGTTGATACGAGGCAGATAATCAAGTTAGCATGTAAGAGCAGAAGCTTTTCTCTGTCAGTTGTCAAAATATAAGGAGACAACGGGAGCATGAGTGCAAGATCGATTCCATGAAAGTGATATAGGCTTGCCAAGTTCGAGAAAAGATGACATGAGGACCTTTTCAAATATTATTTCATGGGCAGATGCACAGGCAGATAAAAATGCATCTTGTTTTCATGTAAGATTGTGTGAGATATGTCATATATCAAGTGAAATACTTACAGATAGCGTGTCTTTTGGGTAAAATTGCGTGAAAACACAATCCCTTCTGCGATTGTTTATCGCTCGCTTGCAAGTACTCCTCCGATAATACAAGTGAACAATTACCCATATTATCGGTATTGTTTGTTGATGCCGGCGAAAGAAAAACTAAATGATACACACTGATTTCAGTTAAACATAAATTTCTTCGACATTTCAACTCGTTGCGATCTACAAAATTTGGAACATGCTACGATTATTGATCGCCATTTTTTGCTTTCGTCCCAGACAGAATTCCAAATCTGATTCAAGCTCAGATTTTCAACGAGTTCTTATGGATAAGGATAAGTAGACATCAACTACCATTATAATCTGGAGCAAAGCAGTACAACCGTCATGGTCTCTTTTTTATTACACCTCTTTGCACTACAACTAGTATATTTGCATGCTCATTGCAGTCATCTTTTATTCCTCTTAATTTCCGGGTATTTATAATACAGACAAGTATAATGGGTCCCCATTTCTCACCCGCATCGTCAATGCTTCATTTATACAAAGAAATTATATATACTCACTAGAAGAGACAAACATTTAGAGATAGGTAGAGGACTAAGCCCATAAGCAAAGCATTGAAAGATGTTTCGTTAACTACTAAATTTTTCATTGGAAACTCCATAAAGATCTGTTTTAATTTTCAAAAATCACAGAAATTGTGCCCTCAGCCAATCTCTTTATATCTCTGATTTATACGTACATAAGTAGTCAAATGTGTGTCATTTTTATTGATACCCTTTTTCAACTACACACAATATAATACATGTGGTTCAATTATCAATTTTACTGCGGTTTGGTTATGACATGACTTGATTGTTGACGTGAATTTGATGCGGAAAATTGAGCGCTTTTAAAGTGACAGAACCAACTAATGCCACAAACCTCTTAAATGTAGTGGGCTTGAACTGTTGTTCACAATAGTTTTTTTAAGAGGAATCGAAAAGGGGATTTTTGAGAATTTATTGAGTTGGTGAGCGTTAAAAACTGTCGAGGAGTTCACAAATTATAATGAAACCAGCTTTCGCAAAAGCCTGCTGTTAAATTCAAAAGTCGTAATGCTTTTAAATGTGCACAATTTCTGAAAATTTGCGCAAATCAAACATCGTCGACTAACCCTAGGCACTATTTTTGTTCCTAGGCGTACTTAACTTGTTGAAAAATGGGTATAAAATGTCATAATTATTCATTTGGACTTCAAATTAATGAATCAAATGCTACAAAAATAGGCATTTAAAGTATCTCTACATTATATACAAAAATATCTATGCATGCATCTACTACGAGACTAGGGAGAACGTAACAGTAACTTTCATATCTTTGTCCAAGCTCAAGTATGCGGAATTCAGGAAGTGGGATCAAGAAAACAGCATGAAAAGAATAATCCAATTTATACTCTCTACAAGATCCGTACCGTGTGCTACAAGCGTTATCTTTCCCTGTACAATATGGATTTTGTTGCCCACAACTTACGCATTATGCCCATTTAATCCATTCATGATTTTTTACTTACTTCATGGGTGCTTGAAGGCATAGAATTCTTGGCTTAAAAGCTCAACCACTGACTAAAAATGCTGAGAGCTGAGGGGATGAATGTGAATGAGCATGAATACCTGTGCTGCACATTACATTACATCCTGAAGTTCTCTCACATGAACAATACGGTACAGTTGGCTAAGTGGACAATGCCAGCAGCCAGAAATCTTTCCTTGTATATAGGATTCAAAATGAATAAAATCCGTCCGTGCAAAGCTTTACCTTCTTGAAGAATGGGATTCAGCTGTCTCATCATTTTCATCGCATTCATATCTATACAAGAATGATCCGTAGAAAAGAAATTGATACCTATTCAATGACTGCCAAATACCCATACTCACAACAAGAGATAGGAAAAAAAGCAACAATAAGCAATTACAGTCAACAGCACCCAAACCATTATATTATTATGTTGTGGCTAATATATTAGTGTGGGGGGCTCAGTCATTCAGTCTCACAAGCAGAGCATGTAATACAGAGTAACAATGAAATCCATAAGTTTAGCCTGCCTTTACCGTTGTAATCCTTTCGACACTGATCTGGTAAAAAATATGAAGTGTAATTCATCCATCATTTATCTTACAAGGATAAGGGTTTGCTTACTATACCGATACGATGCTGCCGATAGGATTGTTGTGGCTATAGAAGCAAGTTCTGCTAACATCTTGGAACGAAATAAACTTATTTAATGTATATTATAAGATACATTTCATTTTCTTTCCCTCTTCATTGGGATCAGAGTTATCACTTTTCCCAGTATTTCTCACGACTTTTCACATAGGTTCAACGAGAAGAGAGATAATGGCATGGCATGGTTTGCACATTTACTTCCCACGTCAGTAAATTGCAACATCATCTCACAAGAAAACAAACTTGTTTGCCAAGTCAAAAAAAGTCGACTTGACTTGATGAGATAAAGCAAATAGACTTATTTAAATTGTAATGTTATTCCGCAATTGGCACATTTGGAGATGAAAGGAAAGAGAAGTCGTGCTTTTCACTTGGATAAACTGAAAAAGCAAATATTTCCTTTTGGAACTGGTTCGTTCCGTTTGTCTATGAAATGCACACTTTATGATGGCATTTAAGAGAAGATCCAAGAAGTGGTTGTGTTTCACTGCATACATATACTTTAATATCATCATCATCATCATCATAATATTATAAATACTTTATGTCAAATTGCATTGCATTACTTCATCATCACTCCTTATTCCCGTCTCCTTTTCTTTATAATGTGGGTCCTTTTATATGACCACCTTATAAGCCTTTGTAATGCTCTTTTTTGCTCATTGCTATTGCATATTGCATAATGGGTTAGGTAAGCGTGCTGTGGCACGGAATTAAGCAAATATTTGCGAAGACTGCTACTTGTCTGCTGAAAAATTCTCACTGCCTCCTCCTGCATTTATAACGTTTAAATGGTTATATGGTACTTCACGAATGGCTTCTTCCGTTGGCCCCTTTGTGACAAAAGTAGGATAAGTATGAAAACATTCATACAAAGTAAAAAGTTGTAAGGGCGCATTCTCTGATGTGATGATGATCATCATCATCAAGACGATTATTATTACAAACGTACATAGAGAGTGTAAAGTGAATGAGTAAGTGGCTGTTCCGTAATGTAAGCAAATTAAAGGGAATTTTAGCAATCTGGCTGGAGCTTTGCAACATGCTGAAGAAATCAAACAAGATAAAAAGGAAAAAAGGAACTGAATCTTTTCCTTTTCCTGATGTGTGCTTTGAGATCAAGAAGGGCTAACTCAAAGGACTCTGACTGAGATATGATGTGTGCTTTATGTATATGTATATTGAATTATATATGTCTGCATTTACTCCAAGATCATTATAATTTATTTATATAAATGGTATATAGAATGGTTGTGAAAATCTTGCTTATAGTCATACTTACTGGTCCAAGTTTTGGAAAACAAGATATACATAGTCTATTATGCTTGTATTTCAAAAAGTTAAAGTCTGCTTATGCGCTAATTAAATTTGAATTCCAGTTTTCATTCTTGACACTGTGCCGACGTAGTGCGCTGAGTGTCCCCAATCAACATGCAATGTAGGCATATAAAATGATAAGTAATAATTTTTTTTACTGAATCCAGTTTGCAAATTCAGCTAATATCTAGCTTGGCCAAATAGCGACAGGTGAATTTAATCATTTGACATTATTATAAAGCTACATCTGGGTTACATTTCCTGAGTTATCATTGTATCATAACATACCTAAGTATTTTTGTCACCTCTTGTTCCATTTAGTTAGAATGCAGGCTCTTAAAATAAACCCAAACAAAAAACTGAAAGCTCAGTGAAAACACTATAAACCAACTACAAACTAGTTAGTATAGTTTAATTCTCAGATTCGTGTTCAAAGTTTTACGTGTTATATTATCACACAATTATTCTACAACCATCCGTTTACAACATATCAAAATGATTTATCTAAAGAAGGAACGAACCAAAAATAACATGGAACATAAATGAAATGCCGTCACCGTCCAAGTCGAAGCCAAAAGGTAGACCAGAGCCACACATATTATGTGTTTATGGAGAAGCTCAAGCTACATTATGGAAGGACTTATTGTACATTGTATATAAGAATTTTCCTCGATTGCATATCGTTACATAGTATAATACATACATTCAACGTGGTGCAATATCGTCGTCACATCATCAAGTTTGTCTTTCTTGCCTGCTGATAAAATAGGGAAGCGAAGAAGAAGCCATGATGATGATGACGATAGCTTGTGAATATAGAATAGCTGGTAAAGAATTGAACGAAACGAATGAACCTGGAAAATGATTTTCCCCATTTTGTTTGCACAAGTCTTGAAAGCCTTTCTGGTCGATTCATTCACTTCAGTCCTTTCGCGCACACGGCTCAAATGCAATAATGTAATACCATTCACGGTATGATGATCGCACCTTATGCCATGGAATTGGGGATACGTTTACATCATGCACGTTAGCCAAACTTCTCCCAGTGCTCACCGCTTACAAAATGCATTTTTCGTTTATAAACTTGTATCTTTTACACTGATATTTGAGAGATGAACGTTATTGTATAAGCTGGAAATTGGAAAAGTTGAAAGTAAAATGCAGTCACGAGAAAAATAGCAAGTGTGATCGAAAAAGAAGAAGCAAACTCTGCATCTTATAGTATATTTAATTTTTCCATAAAGCCAAAATTGCTTTCAAAAATGCTTCTCATAGAAATACTTAGTTATATATTTAGGAGACTAGAATCAAATTGACCATTTTTAAAGATGTTTCCAATATAATCGAGGTTTAAGGATTCAATGAAATTAATTTCGAACGTTATCCGAATATACTAAAATTCAAACCGCCCTACCATCAACCATATCGAAAGCTGCCACTTGCCACCTTTCTTTATCTCGAAACCTATTCTACCAAGACGAGATGAAAGAAAAGGACCTGAGTAGGTTTTTCGTCTTTTCCCATCAATTTCAAGTGGGTACGATCCACAGGGGAATATCTAGTTTAATAAAACACGAAATCTGCAATCGGGGAAAAGAGAGGTAACAAGTAACAACAGAATAAAGACTTTCTCATAGAATACCTACGTAGAAAAAGTGATTTAAAGTGGGATCTTATTCCCTTCCAGGAGAGGAGAGCAGGAGTATACATGATGTCAATAAAATGGTACGTAAACGTAATACTTTCCCCATTTCTTAACGTTTAACAACGATAATGATAGTGGTGAATATAGCTGGTTGGTTGGTTGGTTTATACCGCTTGGCTTTCGACAGAGTTCACATCAAGTAAATATATATGCTCTTTGATGGAAACTTTGTCTAAAATGGAAAGAAACTGGTTGGTTTCCCCCTCTTTATCAAAAACTCCGATCTTCTTCGTTTTTATATCCGTCCACCATTTCTCAACTCGAAGGATGCCTGTGTTCCCGTTTCTGACGACAAGACATGCGGCATGGCAGCTTTAAAACATAAGAAGTATATTTGGCTACATTGCATGCGACAATTTTTAGGTAAAATAAACGACTTTATTGGACTGATAAACAATTTTTTAAATTCTGATTTGCGTATATTGTTCATTTATTCCTCCAAAATCTAGACGAATACTAATACAAACACACCATTAGCTACCAGTACGTTCTCACATTACCCCACATAATTGCTTTTTATCTTCTTCTTGTTTCCCAATTTGTACAATGAAAAGAATATTCCAATCAATTGATTAACCGTTTCATATAGACATGTTCCATGCTGTTTTTGTTAAATTTGGTTTGTTATAAAATATTACGCAGCGATTTAAATCAAATAACAATTAAGCATTCAACTTCATCGTGCTCCAGTTTAACTTGATTTCCACATCACGCATCTACATGACGCATATTCAGATACATGTCACAGCAGCGTATTAAATTTTTGTGAGAGTGATTTTTTGCCTCCCCAACGCGATGTGAAATTTCTAGATTTGTTTGCTCAACCTGTGAAAATTTGATAATAGAACAAAACACCATTTGCCATCATTGCATTACCTCGGCTGACAGTCACGCAGTCAGATTGAGCACATCTGTTTTGATGATATTGTTGCCTCTCTCGTTATAATACTGTTTGTTGCTTGTTTTCAGCTCACAGGCTCCGAATAATCAAAAGAGTGACAGATATCTGGGAAATCATTCAGCAGGAGTGCGAGAGAGACCACAGTACATGCCACTGCTACGCTGTTGTCCATATAACGTATATACAACATGGTAGTATGCTTGCTGCACAGATTTCTCAAATAGAATATAAATGGTGCTGACAGATTATATCAAATAGGGGACAAAACGGCTTACGTTGCGGCTTAAAATGCAAATTGGCATCGTTTGGCAAAAATCTGACATAAACTAACTGTATCCTTCCATGTATGTACGTTTTGTTTTTTGTATACACTTTCACTAGTCGTATTTGTGAATGAAGCCTTGTTACCAGAATCGGAACTGCATATTACGTAGTTAAAAATAGGGATAAACCACTTTTTAATTTTCCTTTTTATTGGGTTCAGTAAAAAAGTCGATGCGTAAGGTACGGGGTCGTTCCTTTGTATTGTGGAATCAGTCATTCTTTCATGATTTTCCATTCTAGAGTTTTACGCCCTAACCCTTGCTCGCCCACTTAAAAATTACTAGCTGGACTTGGCTTGTGCTTTTATTGTGTATACAAAATTATTTTGTGTAATATCATCATCCTGACATACATTCATGTAATGCATACATTTGATATCACAATACAGGTAGGCAGTATAGACAATGATCAAGTCATGCAGCTCGTTATTTATTTATTTTAGACCCTGTTCAATTGGCACGTGGCGGTGGGTGAATCTTGCTAAATAATGTAATTTCCTCTTGGTTTCAGTTTTGCTTTGTTCGGTCATGCTTATCGTTTGTTACGTACAGAATTGATGCTTGCGTCATACCATTGCCCATTCATACGCCTTCGTGAATCTATTATTATAATTTTCGTGTGTCGTTCCTTCTAATGGATATAATCAGACAACTGGACATGC
This sequence comes from Orchesella cincta, assembly GCA_001718145.1. Taxonomy (NCBI): domain Eukaryota; kingdom Metazoa; phylum Arthropoda; class Collembola; order Entomobryomorpha; family Orchesellidae; genus Orchesella; species Orchesella cincta. Next base: position 26,339 of record LJIJ01001360.1, read on the forward strand.
AAATACACACCAAAAGTCGCACCTGAGTTAACTTTCCATCTGAAATACACAAGCATAATAAGCGAATTCAGCCGCAGTGCGTACTCTCTGTTTGTACTGAAATGACTGAATACAGACAAAAACATGTACATACTTTCCAGCGGATGTAGCTTTTGTTATCGAATTGTTATGAGATTATATTATTTAAAAAAATGGAAAATTGCTAATAATTTTAATCAGTACATCCCCAGACAGAGAATATTTGAGGTAGTGCATTGGCTTAGTAAGCGGTCTAATTTATGCATAATATTAACATTCTTCTTTTTCATGATACATTTCTGATTGAAGGGTGACTAAAGTAAAGCTCTACTACTTGTAAAGATGGACATTGTGCAGACAGCAAAGAATGAAGAATGGAAGCAACGAGGTGGAGATAAGTGAACTGATGCCTTTTCCATTAGATGACATAGCAGAAAAACCTCAAGTGTTTTTCAGCAAAAGCCACTTGTCTCATACTCTAACTCATGCCATACCATTTAGAATGAGCACCAAGCAATAATGAGTCAAGGGCCCACTTACTGAACTAAAGATATTTCATTTTGTGTTGGGAAGTTAAAACGAATATTACGCATGCACGAAATTAATAAAGCATGAAACTAAGTAAGCATGAGTTGTAACACAGTACGGCTGGTGTGGCCACACAAATGTTATAATAATTCAAGTTTAAACTCGCCATAAAAATTAAATTTTGCAGTTTATTCTAGGTGATACAAAAATGCTACTGAATTTTTATCGAATCAATATTAGCCTATTGCGTCCATATAGTATTTCAATTCCATTCTCCACGATTTAATTATTGTCAGCCATCGAATTTCACTATCCTCTATACACATCTCTGCCGTTTCACTTGTATATCATGATGTATTTTGAAATCGTGGATGACGATGAAACTTGCATTTTAAATTTATTTTCCCTAATAATTCGCTTGATAACTCTACCATTATGGACATGTTAACACTTCATAAATTTCTGCGTTGGTGGCACAGGAAATACGGGAAATACCTTAAGGATTAAGTGCACTTACACACATCCACACATACCTCCGTATATGCCAACCAGTGGGAGGTCTTTCCTTGTCGGTGTCTACCGCACACCTTCCTCTCATCCCACAAAACTCTTAAAAGGGTACTTATTCTCGTTCTTAAAAAATCGCTTTCTCATACTAAGTTCAATCTTCAACCACAAACGCCAACACAAAGTCAGTTTTTAGCCCTTTTTAATTCTTACATACTTTACAACTTCAGCTAGTTTTATGACATGACAAACGAGCTCAACTACAAGTCTGAAGGGAAAACTGCCCACAATTTAGTGTTCCTTCAGTGAACTGCGTGAGAAATTCAGAAAGTCATCATCTACATCCACCTCCTCCTCCTCAGTATTATTATTAGAATTGCAACTGCAAAATAGGAACAAGAACAAGTGGCCACAAGGGATAAACTCTGTGTGTCATGATGAAAATATCCCCCGTTCCTTATATTGCTTAGAGGGTTTGCGTTGTTCAAGTGGCTACTCGATTAAATTGTTTTCAACCACAGCCCCGGCAGCAAGTTTGCCACTAGTCATAACAAACTAAGCTGCATGACTATGTTTTTAGTTCGTTTCAAATATGATATGTAACTCTCTCTCTCTGTTCTAGCTAGAAGCAAAAGCAATATAGTGACACAATTACCATAAAATCCTGTCTGATCAGTGATAACCATGTAAACTCATCATGACATCACGTCAAACCAGCCACACGCTCTTTCATATCACTTCCCTCCAGCAAGAGTAGTGCAGTTCCCAGAAAAGTGGTTCTGCTGAAGGAAAAAGCATTTTATGAACATTTTGTACAACTTCATACATTATCGTTTTTTGACGGCGGTGGTTTGGTTGGTGGTGATGGTGAAGGTACGAGTACATTGTATTCAACAAGGAAAGCAGTAGGTAAAGTATTACAAATAATATCTTGAGGCACCCTTTTCCCTTTCCCCTCCTCCACATTGCAATATAAAAGACTAAAAGTAAGCATGTGCATTACGCCCGTGCCGTCATCGTGAGTGAGTGAGTCGTGTGTGGCTTGCTTGTCCATACTGAGCAATATCATAATATCCTTTGAACCAGCTCTCTTTTTACGTGCTTTTGGGAATGCTACACTTCTTTACATTCGGAGTTTGAGTAGTCAAACACGATTGCATTTTTTAGAACAGATAAAAACTTGGGGAGAATTGAACATCGTCGTGTGTCGATTATTAGAATGGATTCCCGTTTGGTAATTAGAAAGCAGTTTACATCACAATTTCCATGAAAAGGCTTATCTAGTTAGTTCACACGATACTTAATTCATCCACCATCCCACAACGGGCACAACGCAAAAACTCTTAACTCATTATGCATGCATGCTCAATACTCGCATAATGATAGGATGACGTGCAATGTAGTAAAAAGAAAGTGAGGCGATTTGTTAGGCATGGGGTTTAGTAAAATTTCTATAAGAATCTGATCCCTGTTTAATGATTTACACATTTCCAAGAAGAAGACACCTGATTTGCAGTCAGAATTAAAACGACTGGAGACTGGCTTGATGATAGTAGTAAGCACAGAGGTTCACGTTTGTTAGACAGATCCCGTTTTTTTGTGGACCTACATGCATTATGTACTTACACAGCTATGCAATCCACGTAATGAAATGAAATAACCTGGAAAGAAAAAGTAATCTAAACGGAGCAAGTAACAAGAGTTGAATTATTCAAGAGGCTTTCAGAGATTGGTTGCTTTTGCTCAAAGTTATATGCCGTCAAGAAGTGCCCAAAGGTTACTCTTTCCCACGTTATTGTACTTCCGTCCGGACGAGCCCTGTTTGCTTTCATTGCACAGTGATGGTAATATGCCTTGTGCGTATGCCTAAAATCACGAGGAGGATGTTGAAGAGTGGCTGAAGCAAAGGACGTAAAAAATTGGAGCCTAGACTGGTACCACCACCACTATACTCCTACATTATATCGGATCGTGTGCTTTATGTTGTTGAGTTTGAGGGAGCAAACACAGTGAAAAAGGGAAGATAGTCATTTCATCAAACATTTGTTTAAGTGGCAATCTCTGATCAAACGATATGTATGAAATTTGTACATACACATATACTTGTGCAGTGTACTTTTAAATTATATTCTTTGCACTGGCTATATACATATATATTATATGTGGTGGGTGATGCTTATTATGTGGAGTTTCTTCTTTACGCCAGTTCACGTAGGTATAAGCATTTTTAATGGTAATAGCAATAGCAAATGTTTGAATGTGTATGAAATGAAAGCAGTTTGGACTGTCGTCTCTCTCTTTCTCTCTCTCTCTCTGTCGGTAAAAAGGTAAATCTTTCGTTTTTGTGAATGTTGTTGAAGGAGGAGGAAACCTGAAGAATCTCTTATAAAGTGGTAATGTCACCATCATCATTCTCGGGAAAAGGTTTTGCTTGGCTGCATCAACCAATTTAACGAGTAAATATTTACAACGAGCTTATTATTCTTTGCTTTATATACCGTATAAGATTATACCTAGCCGAAGTATTTGAGAAAGCTTGGGTATATATGTATGGATGTCGGTGTTGTAACAAGGTTCGAGTCTCCTCGTCATTATCCAAAAGTTAGCTCTCATGTATTAAAAAGACTCCGGTGTGTGCATGTATATTTTCCTGTAAGTTCAACAGGCTTTTTTGCAAATATTGGAAGTGCAAATTTACACAGCGATTTTCTTTTGTAAACACATTTGTAATGTGTATCATTAGATATTAGAAGAGTCCCTTTTGTGGTATGCATCGCCTTTTGAGGTTTTTGATTATTTTGTATCTTTAGTTTGGAGAACTTGTGGGATGATAATATGATGTTGCTTGCTCCTGAATTGGCCTAATAATACGAATCTTATATATGTGGCAAAAAGATTTCAAGAACGCAAGAACCAACCAGTCGCGATGATGTATGAATAATGTCTTGTTTATGCAGAATCAGCTTTGCCTAAGTTGACATTTGACACCCAGGGAGATCTTTCATTATGTAGTACTAACAAAAGGCAAAACCTGAAAGCTAACAATCCAATGAACATACTTTTTGTTTGCTGTTCTCTACTAAAACTCTACTACTTCAACAAATTACTAGTAGTGTTAAGTGGGAAGGGCCTATGTCTCAGTTTTCTTTCACTATACATAACTCAACAATAGGTTCATAAATATGCTTGTCGTTGTCATTAATAATATTAAGATGAATGTCAACCAACTGTGCCCTATGTGGGCATATTATCTTGTATTTTCTTAAAAATTACACAACACCATTATAAATGGTTGGTGAAAATGAAGACACTTTGGACTAGTTTCATTTGGAAGTATACTTTGTATTTTTACTTTAATTTGCTACTATCAACAACTGTTATTAGATGTACACCCACTTTAAATTCCAACTTAGCTAGTAATACCAAAAATATCTTAATCTACTAAAAAATTGAAAGTAATATGTGTGGTAGTAAAACACATACAATAAAGAATGTATAACAATACAATAGTTGTGTACGACTCGTACAGTACGAGAGAAGTGTATTAAAAATGTAATACGTGAAATAGCTTGAAAATGGAAAGGAGTAAAACTTGACATACAATGTTTCAATTTTTGAACGACGCTAGTTGAGGTGTATTCATTATTTTTCTAATCCTGGGCGTTCATTGAGGAATCCTTGAACAAGACGTTCATAGTTGTCGTCCACCTCCTGCCTTGTAAAGTGGGCACTCGTCGGACTCGGTAGGTCAGCAGGAATACCATTTCCACTTCCCATCATCTCCACTGTTGTTGGATCAAACAGCAACGCAGACTTCACAATGACATCGGCGAATTTGCCTGGAATGTTAAAAAGATCTCTCACGTACTTGATAAGTGTACAGTGACAATATTGATAGAGACTATCATAGAGTCATTAGTTTCCATAATATGAAACTCACAATGAAGCTGACAAATTCTCTCCTGAAGGTTGTCGGCAGAAGTATGAAGGGCTTTCGCCGCATCCAACATTTCCTTCCAGCTTCTGCCACTGCCTCCACTTCCTCGTGAATAGGTTTGAGACACCATTGTCTGTCTCTGAGACAACTGCTGTTGATTATGGGTTTCGGTAGCAGCACGTTGGGTACTTGCATCACCTCCGCCTTGTTCCACGCGTCTTCGGAATCTTTCAGCAACCGGAATCCCAGGAACGCAAAGAGTATCCCCACTTCCCCTTAAATTGGTTGCTGGTGTCATTGGCGTTAACGGCACAGCATTAGGAACTGCTGGCGAAGGAGGGGGTAGAAAAATACTATTCACATTTTTCAAACTTGCAGGGGCTTCGGTGGTGGTGTTGACGCCATCCAGACTCAGCAGTAACTGCACCAACACTGTTATCGTTTACGGACGTCATTTTGAAATCAAAATAAGGCAAAGTTGAAACAACTAACGAAGTAGAAGTCGAAATCGATGTAAAAAATAGTGTGTTTGCCCTCGAAAAAATCTCCAATTTGCTGATGTGAATGAATAACGTGTCGATATCTGGAAAAACTTCAAAAGCAGGGTGCTCTTGAGAAAAGTTTTTAAAAAGTGTCGCAACACGAAATGTGAAAACCACAGCAAGTGACACAGCAAGAGCAAGCCAATAAAACTGAACAAAGATCCGCTTTCTCTTTTGCAGCTCACGGCTTTTCTCTGAAAAAACTACGAACGCCGTCTTGTGAAAATTTGGCTGATGCTGCACATGTATATGCTTTTCACCTATTGTGGCGCGGGAAGTTTTAAAATGCTAATCTTTTCCTAATGTGGCTTTGTCTACAAGCAAAACTAGTGATGATGATGAACGGATGTTGATTTCTAATGCAGTTTTTTGTGCTTGTCTCAATGATAATAAACAAAATCATCGGCATAAATGCCAAAGATGTAATGTAATGCCCAAATGAATGAATGAAACTGGAGACATTATTAATATTTTTGAAACTCAATGTCAGACATTTTTATTGACCAACTTCAAAAATGTAATAAAAACTTATGTGGGACCAGCAGGGTTGCGGGGTCCAACAACGCTGCGATGATTCTTGGCCAAATAGTCCGAGTGCTCCTGAATAGGGCTCTTGGTAAGTGAGGTCTCCTTCCACAAGTCAGGAGTCAAGTAGCCGTAGGTCTTGCCAATGGCTTCATAGGTGGCTTTGGCTGCAAGAAAATATAAATTTTAATTTAGTTGTCTAATGATGATGGATGATAAAAGTTGAGATTGGTAAAGGTACTGTTATTTCGGCTTACCAAAATTGCCCAAAGTTCCAGTGCTGCCAGTAGCACAAGTGTAACAATCCTCAATACCAGCCATCTTCAAAAGCTTCTTGGGAACAGGGGCAGAAACAATACCGGTTCCCCTTGGTGCTGGAATCAAACGTACAAGGACAGAGCCACACTTTCCAGTGACTTTGCATGGTACGGTATGGGGTTTTCCGATTTTGTTTCCCCAATACCCTCTTCGGACTGGAACAACGGAAAGCTTGGCGAGGATGATGGCTCCTCGGATAGCAGTTGCCACTTCCTTGGAGCACTTGACTCCAAGTCCAATATGTCCGTTAGAGTCGCCAATTGCCACGAACGCCTTGAAACGAGTCCTTTGACCAGCTCTAGTCTGCTTCTGGACAGGCATGATCTTCAAGACCTCATCCTTCAACGATGATCCCAAGAAATGATCAATGATCTCGAACTCTTTGATGGGAAGGGAGAAAAGGTAAATTTCCTCCAGAGAACGGATCTTTCCATCACGGACTAAACGACCAAGTTTGGTGACAGGAATCCATTCCTTGTCGCTGTCCTTTCCACCACGACCACCACCGCGCCCACGACCACGGCCACGTCCTCTACCCCCTCGACCTCCGAATCCCCCTCGGAATCCACCACGACCACCGGCTGGAGGTGCATCCGCCATTCTAAAAAAGTAAAAATTATTACAAATTAAGTTTCCATTTTTTCCACAATTTATTTATCCTACAACAACACAAAAGATAACGCTTACACCTCCTATCTCCTCCACCACCCCATTTACCTCCTGTCAATCTAAGTATACCCAACTTAAAATCCCCCAAAAACTGTCAAAAATGGCTCATTTTTCTTTAAAAAACCAGTCAAATCACAGCTTCAACTTGTAATCTTGGTTCTACTACATTTAGTTTACTAAATTGTACACTAATTAATATTTTTTAATTTAATTTAAAGTACTTACTTGTGTGTCTAAGTTCTTGAATAAAGTGGATGAGCGCAAGAATTGCTGTATAATGAACTCAGCATCCAAATCTACAAGGAGCTCAAGAGGAAGCAAGGCATGCATGCCGAAAGCTTGTCAATCTGCGGGAATCACCTGCCCTTAAAATCCAATGGGAAATGTGAGACGAAATGGAATGCATGCATGCATATGTAAGCAATATACACGTGTGTATTTACGTTTTCCAGAGATTTGTCATCATCTGAAGAAAACGTTTGTTATGATTCATTGTTCCTATCAATTTGATCTTATCAGCATCTGATGACATCATTTAAAGGTTAAATAAATAGTGTTTACTTTGGAGAGTCATTTGGGAACAGTCACGATATTCATATTATTAAAGGTGGGCGCAGGTGATTAACTTGATGTCAACTAGCTGGAGAAAGTGAATTAGTGAAAAAAGGTTAAAATTTGAAAAAGATCCTAGACACTAGACAAGATGAGAAACCTGAAGATAATCCAGAAACGGAAGAAGACTGGTAGCCTATTTCCAGCAGGGGGAACAAATGGACCGGAGATTTATTGTTTGGGAGATCATGGCTATTTGTATTTTTGCCGGAAAGGTGTTTTATCAAGATATTCATTGGAAGAAAGTAGAGATGTGGAGATTCTTTGTGAAAGTCAAGACATGCTTGGAGATGTTGTGCAGATGCAGTATGTAGCGAGTACTGGGATAATCTACTTGAGGAATGACAGAGGGTCTTTTCTTCAGTTCATGGTGCATGATAATGAGGTTAGGATTTTGTATGTAATTTAATTGTTTCAACATGCTGTGCTTAAATTAAAGGGTTGCTTCATGAACAATTTTGTTTGCATTGCAGGTGGTCGAGTTGTTCCAGAGTGACCAAGGGATAGCATACTTTTCCGTTTCTCCAGACTCCCGTTGTGTTGCGATTGTTACGATGCAGAAAACTTTGTTGCTGCTGACACTTCCGGATTTGGAAACCCTGACACAGGAAGATCTAGTTGAAGCAGTTGACAGCAAGACTGATGGAGCAGAGAATGGTGCAATGTCTGTGAAAGTTGTTTGGAGGGAGGATAGCCACTACTTTGCTGTGAATTACCAGCACGCTGAAAGTATACTTTAAGAAATTTGAAAATCAAGTTCCTAATGGTTTGTAATTATTTGTAAATTATAAAAATGCGTTTCTTTCTTTTTCCATAGAATTTCATATAAAAATATTTGATGAAAATGGGACCTTTCATGCAAAAACGGAAGACGAAAACGTCCTCTTAGATTCTACATTGGAGTGGCAACCTTCCGGAGGGCTGATTGCAGCAGTTGGAAAAACTCCACATGGAACTGTAGTTTCATTATTCGAAAGAAACGGATTGAAGAGGGCAGACTTTTTCCCGTATGAAGGAAAAAAGGATATGTACGAGGATAACAAAGTTACAGATCTGCAGTGGAACACCTCATCCGATATTTTCGCTATTAGATATGACAGCAAGGTGGAAATTTGGTGTAGGAATAATTATGTTTGGATGAGAAAACTGATTTTGGTGGGACCGGTAGATAATCCTCAAACTAGTACAAAGTTGATTTTTACAGCTTGGGAACGGGAACGAAGTAACAGGTAAGAAAAGACTAAGAACGTATGCAAAGTTGTGCTGTTTGATTACTTGAATTGATTACATTTATTTCATTTGTGAACTTATTAAATGTTGAAAATTTTGTGTCCAAAGGCTTCATATAGTGGATGAATCTGGAGCGTATGCCGTGTATGACTTGGCTTTTACATATACTGCAGGCTATTCTGATGGCTCCTCCCTTGTAGCATCTTGGAATGGAAATGGTATTCATTGTACTCCGTTTCGAAATAGCTGTTGTCCTCCACCTCATTGTCTGTTTCAGGTATACATACTTTTATTTTTTGTAGTATGAATTATTGTGAAGGAGCAGACTTTAAGCCTTAAGTTTAAGGTCATGCAATGTATAGTAATAGCGATTATTATGTTTTTATTCACTTAGGTCAACTCTGAAACTGACATCAAAGCAGTTATCATTCCAGAGTTCTGGAATGGATTGCTTTCTGTATGTTTAAACGGCGACTTTACATTCTGGAAGTACGATTCAGATGGATTAAAGCAAATTAGAAAAATTTCTGTACCTGATTTCAATCAATATGCAGAAAGCTATGATTGGCTGTGGCCTACTCGAAACAGTCTCTGTTGTTTAGTGAATGGAACGCTCGCCGTATTTGAAATACAAAATGGGGACTTTGAAGATACTAGTCAAGACATTATAATAACTGCCAAAACGATGATGTCGCTAAATCATAACGTTACATCAGCTTTCTTGTTGGTTAAAAATAAAGAAGATTCCAACATTCTAATTCAGTCTCAGAAAGGTCTTGTTTTCAAACTAGATTTAAGTGCTGAGGATAGTATTCCAGTATGTAAATTTCCGCAAGTTTGTACGCACTTTCAAACTATAAACGATACGGTTGTCGTTGGTCATGATCCTTTAACCAGAAAACTAATGATTGGTTGGTCAAAGTATCCTGATTGTGATCCAGTCGTTATCAGCAATGATTGTACATCATTTACAGTCTTTCAAAACAGCCTTATCTACACCACCATTCAGGGATCACTGGAGATACGGAATGAAGTTTATGTAACCAAATTGCTCGAGAAACATTTTTTGGGGAATGAGTTTAGCAACGAAGAGGAATCCCAAGGACGGTATACAAGAAAATGTGAAAAGGGATCCCAGATTGTTACTTGTTGTTTAAACCAAATGTTGGAACCATCTCTAGTTCTTCAAATTATTCCAAGAGGAAACCTTGAAATTATATATCCAAGACCTTTAGTCATTACCAATGTCAAAGTTCTCATGAGGGAAAAAGAAAACAACATTCGGTACGAGAAAATAATGTCTGCCCTTCGAAGACATAGAATTGACTACAGGATATTAATTGACGAAATGAAGGTGCTGGTGAATGAACAACCTGATTGTAGACTGGAAGAGTTGTTGAAGACGATGGTGGAACAAGTTAAAGATTCGCACAGCCTTGTACTTCTGGTTACAGATTTGAATCAGGACTATGCAGATTGCATTCTAACAATTAAAATCATTTTGGAAGGAGTTCTCGAGTCAAATAAAGACAGTAGAATGTTGCACGTTGAAGAATCCTACCTAGCTTCACTGGCCAAGCTGGGACTACTAGAAGAAGCTCTAAAGTCAACGTTGATTCTTGGAGAAAGTGAAAATAATAGGGAACTTGTTCAACACAGAGTGAAATTTTTGAGGTGAGTGATCTGATTTGATGACGATTTTACATTGATGCTTAGTTATTGGAATTGTAATGAACTAATCTTATAATGTAAGTGTACTTACTTACCTATGCATTTTTTATTCTATAGTTTCTACTGCGATAATCCTGATACTTTGTTTGACACTGCTCTTGGAACGTATGACCTTGTTCTTGCATCCCTTGTTGCTGACTGTTTGGGAAAAGATCCCAAAGAATACATCCCAATTTTAGATGGGTTCAAATCAATGCTTTGGTGGAAACGACATTTTAAGATCGATGATAAGTTGAGGAGGTATTCCAAAGCTGTGATAAGCTTGGTTCGTGACCAACGGGTTCAACATGACGAGATAGTAAAGTATATGGAAAGGCATCGCTTGTTCACTGATGTCATTACATTTCTAACGCGTAAACTAAAGCATGACGAGGGAGGCATGGTTGAACGCAGTGGAGATGATACTGGATTACTCCTGCGTGAAGCTCAGTCCTCCTACGCACACTATTTAGAAGAACGGGGCAAACTAACCGAGGCTAGTATACTCTTTCGAGACGCCGAAAAACTTGATAAATCTGTGGAATGCTGTGTCAAATCTGGTGATTGGGAATTTGCATTAGAAGTAGCATATCAAGCCCAGAGTAGTGAAGATAAGATCAAAGAAATCTGTAAAGAAATTCTTAATCAACTAGAAGAGAAAAAAGTAAACGATTAAACTTTCTTTCTTTCTTCCCACCTGTGCATTTTAGAAGGTTTTATATGTTTTATACATATGTGTTTCTTTTGTTTTGTAATAGATGTATAGCGATGCTGCTCGCTTATGTGAGACCTATCTTTGTGATATACAGCAGGCGGTACATTTTTGGTTGAAAGACAAAAAGTGGCAGAAAGCATCAGTCTTGGCAATGAAATTGCCAGAGCTCGGAAAGAATTTCAGAGATGAACATATTCGAAATCAGTTATTAGACACCTGCACGGAACAAATGGAAGGGGTGGGGCATACATTGGAAGATATTACAATGAAGCTACAGCGACTTCGTAAAGTCAAAGAGATTAAAGCAGAACGTCTTTTAGAAACTGGTGGAATGGGTGATGCATTTTCTGATACAGAAAGTTATCTGAGTGGGTCTTCAACCAGTGGGAGCATATCATCTTCCAACATTTCTGGGTGTGTTAACCTTGACTGACTTTACAAATGCTTTTTATAAAACCATTGTTATAAATCTCATACTTATTTGCTTGTCCACATTAGAAAATCATACCGTTCTGGAAAAAATAAGAGAAAACTGGAAAGAAAATTGTATTCATTGAAAGAAGGTTCGAAGTACGAGGATTTGGCTCTAATTGTTCACTTATGGATGGTAGTTGATAAGATCCAGCAGGAGACTAAGCAAGAAGTCGCCAACACCATTGAAAGTTTATGGAAATTCAACCAACAAGAAAATGCCATTTCCTTGTGCTCCCTGCTTGAGAAATTACTACTAGATGCAGATAAATGCGTGCAAGAAGTTTGGAGTGCCCCTATAACGGATGATATTTTAGGTTCGTAACTAACTGTAAAAATGTGCAAGTTCATGTTTGTAATAACATCGTATTATATTAATGGTTTGATTTGATTTTTCAGAGGTTAAATTCAGAATACCACCAGTAGCGTGGACACCACTATGGAGTAAACTCGCCCTTCATGAACCGTCTTCAAAAGCTACCACACGATAGTTGAAAGTAATTAAGGTTTTTAAAATAATATAGTTTTATTTTTGTAAATACTTTCGAGGTATAATATAAATAAAATCTATATGATAATTACTATTAATTCAATTCGCTTTATTTTATTCTATAAATTTATTTTATAAATAAAATCATGATTTCTCACACAAACACTTTGCATGTTATACATTTTTACAATGAAATCTCTTACAAACTATTTTACAACGATTTGGATGTTTACTAGATAAAAATACTCTAGGGTGCAGCGATGCGGTTATGCAAATATGCCCTGCAAGAGTTCCATACCATGATCTAGCATATCAGTTACAGCGTCCGTTATTCTGTATGTGTGAGAATCCGTGAGCTCTGGTGCATTAGTTGTCATCCTCAAAGTCCTCAAGATCTCACTTTCCATCCATCGAAAGACTTTCTTTATAAAAATTTCCCCTTTGTTGCAAAAATCCAAAACAACTTTCTTATTGGCATGCAATGCTATGTTATGAATTCTTGTCTTGAAAAGCAATGTCAGCTCATCTCGCATGCAGATTAAAATATCTCGTAGTCTAGCTGTCGTATTGTTGAGAGACACAGAAGGATGGGTGTTGTTGTTAGCATCTTGTATGAGACATTGGAACTCAGATTTAACGTCTTTAAATACATTTTGTATAATTTCCATGCAACTGTCGTCTTCATTGACTTGCAACGCCTTCACTGTACGCAAGTGATTTGCTCGTAGCCGAAGAATATAATATGCTTTCAACTTTCGCTTGCTTTCCTTAGATCGGAACGAGGCGGAAGAGCTTTTCAGACATGGAGAAGAATCCATAATGTGAACTGCACTGCACGTGACAAAAGTAACGCTTCCCGTTTTTTTCGATTAAACCTGTAAATGATTGAATGACGAATGACATAATATATATATTTATATATGTGGTGTAGTTACCATTTCATAAGCTTTAATTTTCAATATTTATACTAACTAATTGGTTTAAAATATTGTCGGAATTGTGACAATATCAGTACAAATTGTACAGAAACTAGAAACTAACCCCTAGCTTACCTTTGTTTAGCTAGTTGCAATCCCGTTGTTACTCTTCCAACTTTCGGATAAGTAATGGAAACGATTTGCTTATGATTACATGAGTGAAGCGTAAATATGACTTTGACAACTACATGATTAGATGCTTTCAACTTCAAAACTATATTAAAATATGCATCTCATCTAATTTATCGAGGTCACATGCAGGAGTTACGCAAAGAGTTTTATACCGAGAAAACAGTTAATTTTTATTGTTTTACGTGTTAGGCCTATATGCAAGTGTGCTCGTAAGCCTGCAAAATTCTTCACTGCAAAATTTACGAGGTAAGTTAGAGTAAAGTCTTCATTGAAAACCACGAGCGTACATAAAACTATTCATTTACTATTTCCAATCCAAATATAGCTGCATACGCAAGTGAACAACAAGGAAACTTGCATCCTCCATCCTTAGAAGCTTTATTGCCCATTTCTACACGTGTGAAATAAAAATAATCCGTTTCGCTGAAACGGAAAGCTTAAAACATCCTATTATTAGTTTACTCGTACTACTTGACATCTCTCATGCTTAAAACTACATATATTCAATATTACTTACTGATTAAACGCAAGCTCGATACAGCGAGTGATGCAGTATTAATTCCAAAATACGTGATCTCCTATAGTCATCCTATGAAGCAATGGGATATGGGTACTTTCTAACGATATGGTGACATTAAATTTTAATAGCATTAGAAAAACCGACGCTGTTTTTACGACATTTTTCAATTCAAATTTAATAGCTGGGCTGGTACCGAATACCTTAATGTAATGATGAATGTGTAAAAGCATAGGATAAGGTCATAAAGTTTTTATGGATGAGGTGAAGATGACTACAGTAGTGGAAGTAATTAGCTTGGCAATTCAATGCATAGACAGATAGATGACATATATCAGAGTGGTGTTCATGTTCATTCTCATTACGAAATAAAATTGTTATGAATCTCAATTTTGACATTTGCATATAAATTAGGATCTCATGATTAAATCAAGCCCGCGGACGAGAACATATTTTACAAAACGCTACTATATCAGTCTTGTAATGTAATATGTATGTAATATCAAGAATGTATTCTATTCTACCTGTAACAAAACTAAATCAAAGATTTAATAACACCTTAAACAACTCATGATCAGATTGTTATAATAATACTATGACGGTATGGAATCATATTCGTCTATTCGTCTTGAATTGGTATTACTATTATGCTTTGATAATAGATCTTTGGCTTCGATAGTCAATTTTTCTGTACTTGGCTGTTCACTGTTCATATAACCACTTTCATTTGGGTGTGACAAGAATTTTGCTTGCATATAGCCTAAAATTAAAATTGACTTGGATTTAATTAGATACATCATTGCTATATGCAAAGTTTAGGTTGGATTGGGGTACTCTGATACTCAGTTTCGATCAAGTAAACAGACGATGAGTAAGCTACCATTAAGATGAACAATTCGTACTACAAAAATATTGGAAAGTCAAATAATTTAATTGCACCAGGAATTTTTTTGTAATCCTTATTTTGAATTTGTACTACTGCAAATTACTTTTTATAGAACATAAACATGCGATGTGCCGAAGATGTATGTATATGGGTTTTTTGTTGTTGTAGTGTGTAGTTGTAATGTTCTATCCCAATTGTCTGTAATACCACGTAGTACTAATGTTCGTAATTTTTTGGAGAATTTTATTCAATCTTAATTTTAGTAAGATCGTTAAAACATTAATTTATCAAAACGATAATCAAATTATAATATAAGCCAATTATGGTCGAGGTAGGTAATTCAGAGAGGCATGGGACATCCGTGGGCAGCCTTTGAGGTTCTAGAGCTAAGATATAAAAGTTGGCTTTAGAATGCTTTAAGAAAGGCGAAGAATAGATTACTTATGCAGCAATGTAGTTAACGCATAATCTGTGTGCTTCCAAAGCAATTTGAAACTCACTACAACCGAACTACTTAGGAACTAGTTTTTTTGCATTATGCAGCTTCAGTGCTGACATACCTTATGGGGCTGTTGTTGAACTTCCTGGGGCCGCCGAACTACCTGGAGCCGCCGAACTTCCTGGAGCCTGCAGAACTACCTGGAGCCGCCGAACTTCCTGGAGCTGCAGAACTTCCTGGAGCGCCGAACTCCTGGAGCTGCAGAACTACCTGGAGCCGCTGAACTTCCCGGAGCGGCTGAAGTTGGACTTGCACCAGGGGAAGCTGTTGTTGTCGTCGTGGTAGTTGTGGTACTGGTAGTAGTTGTTGCTTCACAAACGTAGTAGGGCTTGTGAGCATATGATTGACAATGACAACGTTTTCCATTATGATACCAAATTGAACCAAAAGCACAAGGGCTTTGTCCTGGCTTCTTCGTAGTTGTAGGTCTTCTGGTAGTGGTAGTCCTCCTTGTCGTCCCTGTCAAAAACTAAATTGTTTAATCTTGCCTCTTCAGACATAAATGCACAGGGGGTACTTCAAATCTTATCTTACCACTTCCACCACCGTTTCCATTATTAGGTTCACAAATATAACCACAATGGCCCCAACAATGACACCTCTCTCGGGGGCGGTTAAGGTATCATAATTTGGTCCCGACTTGCATCCCTCATTTGGAACCCCTACATTTTGAAACAACATTTAGTACCCATTTAGACTTTCGAAAGTAAACTAGCAGAAAATGTACGAATGTACACATGTTTCTTACATCTTCCCCCCGGTGGGAGCTGCGTAGGTCGTTTGCAGGCAGCCCAAACTCCGCCCACAATCGCGATTGCGAAGAAAGTTAGGACAAGTGTTGGCTTCATTTCGGTACACCGGTTGATGGCTTAGAAAGAAGTTAGTTTGGATTTTACGATGGGAAGAGAACTAAAAATGTATTGCTGACTCGATGAAAAAGGCAGCCTATTTTATACTCCATCCAAAGTTGATTGTGTGATGTAATCAAATGCATCCCATTGTCATACAAGTATTCAACAGTAATCCTAAATCTGTTTAATTGTACTAAAAATTTAGATGTCAGAAAACAATAAATAGAGATGATTCATATTAATTGGTAACACTTTAGAGGGCGAAAAGTGCAAATTATGTCTTTAAAATTGGAGTCAGTGCAAACAAGGCGATAGACAAGTAGTAAAAATGACGTTAGTTAGAATTATTTAAAGAAGTCATTATGCCTCAAAATATATTGTTTAATAATGTCAGTCAGCAGCAAGTTAAAAATTTGAAACTCCATTTTGGTTCCTTACCCAATTTCGGTCGGACAACACAATAAATAAAAAGATGGTCGATTCGATTGCGTCAATTGTGTGCATTTCTTTATGTAAAATGTTATTGTAAATTGTTATACATACATAGCATAATCAATCAAGTTAACTAATAATACCAATCATATTTATTTTTCTGGTTGCATCATCAATGTACCAACTTAATTGATTGTGTATTGCTGAATGAAAATTGAAAACTGGAACTATCCAGCCCATTCATGGAAGCGTTTCTGATGATTGGTGAGAGGTGATTGATAAGTGTCTATTCAAAGAGCAGATGTGAATATGACATACATCGTTTTGATATTGTAGCTTCTGGAAAAACCGCATTGACAATCCAGCTAACAAAAGCATCGATTTTGATATATTTGATATTGTGGTGCAATGCTTAGTTTAGATTAAATGTGTGAGGTAGGTCAAAACGTATGTTTATATTTTTATAAGGCAATTCCAGCAAGGATAAGTTGAATATTAAATGAAAGATTTGGAGAAATCAAGAAATGGAACAATGCAATGTAACAACATGAATGAATGGCTCTGGAAACGAAACAACGAAAAAAATGCTTTTTCGGCTTTGTCTATTTTTTGCATGTGGGGCAATGTATCTAGATGCGGGGAAATACAGAGCTGCACAGAAAAGTAAACACATGAAGATCAAATTTTTTACTGTGTTTATCCATCGAAGGTCCTTAGAGTTTTAAGGCACCATAATGTTGTTCTGATAAATGACAAATTGTTTAAGATAACCACTTGGGCGTTGAGAATCAGTTTAGCCTAAACTGTTTAGGTTTTGTGACCCTACAAGTGTCAGCTGAAGAAACTAAATTCAGTTCTGACTTCACATAATTTTTTTTGGGTACAACAATAATAAATTGAAAACTTCATTTCCCTTTTAGTGCCTCTGGGTTTTGGGTATTGATCAGTATTGATTGTAGTTTTTTGGTTCTTTTATAGACAGGTGCCCAAGGGACCATTTTGCAATTGGTGACAATGTTTGAGGATAACCCAATTTATTGCGACTTTCCGGTGGTGGAGTTGGCGAAACCATTACGAACACCTTGTCAAAAAATGTGTGTGTCGTATCGTGGCAGCGACAATGCAACAGTCAGTCCCATCACGCGAATTTCATATGAGTTGTAATCAACTTGCGAGGTTCAAGGAGCATATGGTGGAAGCACCGAAACCCGGAAAAGGAAACTACTTCCGAAGAGATGTCCATTACCGGAGAAATACACTATTAAGCCTATTCCGTACACTAATATGGCTGGGAGGGATCCAAAGACTGGTAAGCTTAATTATTGTCTTATTAAGCATTTAGTTTTATTTAGAAATGTATAAAGAGACACTTTACTGACTTTCAGATAGTATTTTATAATAAAAATATTTTGTTTGTACGCATTGTAGGTCATGTAGTTGTTGGAACACTGGGGTGGTGGTATTAAGCATCCTTTCTTGTGGGTGGACTACAAGCGGCATGTCCCAGAAGGAATGGAAGGACCATTGATAGAGAGAGTTAGTTAACTAAATGAAAATTTGTAATAGAAGAGCATGAGCATTGTAGAATGGGAATGATTTAAAGGATTTGTTTTTTCGTCTAGGTTCTACAAATTGTTTATGAGCCTTCGAGGACCGCCCATGTTGCATTAGTGGGTTACGCAGATAAATTAAGATATATTATTGCTACTGAAATATGAAACCTGGTGACATCATAAAAACATCAAACGAGATAACAAAAATTGCAGGTATGTAAACACAACTTATCACGCATGCGATCCCGTCCGGAAAGTAATAAATGAGTTAATCATAGCAAAGAAAAGTAGTGTAGTAAAGGATAAATCAGAGTTTTGTTTTATACAGTTCGAGCAAATGAAGGGGACGCATACCCACTCGGTTCTCTACCCGTCAATACAATAATCTGTTGTGTAGAAATTCATGCAGGGGAAGGAGGATATTTTGCGAGAGCTGCTGGAACATGTTGTAAAAATTCTTCGCAAAATTGGCCAGCGCGTTGTAGTATTGAATGCAAAGAAACGAGAAATTCATTGCCGCAGAATTGTATGGCAGTTGTAGGTATGTGTGAATGGATTGTCAGTTTTAAAGATCATTATTTATTAGGGAAATCAAACCATAATTTTCTGTTACTAATTTGAATCAAGGCATAAAGGGTAACTAACGAAACCTGACGACTATACTCGTCAGGTGATTTGAATAACAAAATGATTTCTGCAGGTCGTGTTTTCAAATGGTTTCTTGGGATACTGTTCACATTGGAAGCCAAATAATTTAAGGCGAATGGGTTATAGACAAGGTCCGGTTTGTGGCATCGGAAGACAGGATATCACGGAAGGAAGCTAAGGAGACCTCCACCTTGTGAGGAATACGTTACCAAGGATCAACTACCTAAGCCCGTTCTAGAATAAAATTAACCATGGACCCGATGTCACTCATACTTATTTTAAACAATTCAGAGGAACGTATTGAGCTACTTGCAAGGAATTGTGCTAGATTCAGTTATATTTTGTAGCATGTAAGGTTGATTGTGTATGTTTCTCAAGTTAATATGAATTGTATGTATGACTGTATAGTCAAAAACACTTTCTAAAATGTAAATTAAATACGGTGCATACATAAGAATTTCACGCTTTCGATGAAAATGCCCAATTTGCATGATTTATTTCCCACATTAAATGGCTGACGCTGGGTCGCCAACTGTGTCGAGTTGCTGCTGAATCAAAGCTCCTATCATATCTATAGCTCGATAGCTCCTAAAGTGGGGCTGAAGTAACGATTTCCTATGCAAAGTGGGCTGAAGTAAACGATTCCTATGCAACATCAAGTCAAAGTGGGGCTGAAGTAAACGATTTCCTATGCCAATGAGAAACACATTGCCTTCTATGGATTAACTGAAAGTCGTCTCAATCCATGTAGAGACCCTGACACAATGTTCCATGTCAACGGTTACTCTATGTACAGATTTGATCGCAATCAAAAGGAAGGTGGTGGATCAATAGTGTACATTTCTGAAGACTGGAAAAGTGAAATACTGTGATATGGATAGTAACGTGCCAAACCTTATTGAATGTAATGTATTTAAAATATCTAAACTAGGGGTAAAGCCAAAATTAGTCTGTTTGTTATACAGCCCACCCGATGTGATAAAAGACAATGCAGTTCTTTTTTTTACTGAACTGCTTGCAATTCTACGATCGTTTAATTTAGAAGTTATAGTAATGGGCGACTTAAATATTGATTTGCTATCGCCAAGTAGATTTAGTAGTAAAATTACCAAATTAACTAGGGAATATAATATTCCACAGCTACTGAAAGTTCCTACTAGAATAGCAACAAGGAAAGATGATAACGGCCCAGAGGGCTACACTACCACAAGGTCATTGATTGACCATATATACATGTCAAACCCAAACAATGTGAAGTCGGTGCTTTCCCATTCGCCGGTTTCGATCATCACTTGACATACGCAGTTATCAAGAAAAAAATATACCGACGGTGAGAAAACTTCTTGAATACAGATGTTATGGGAAGCTTGAAGTCAAAAAGTTTGAACATGAAGTGCAAAACACTGACTGGTCATTATGAACTTATGAGTCGAGTGAAGAAAATGTGATGAAATTTGAAAACACAGTGTTAAACATCTTGGATAAATATATACCTGTAAAACGGAGAATAGTGAAAGGTAAATCAGTTCCTTGGTTTAACAGTCAAATTTCAGCTATGTGTTGTGAAAGAGATATAGCCAAGGAACGGGCTATTTTGAAAAACACGAGAAAAAACTGGAATGAGTATAAAAAAGCTTAGGAATATAGTCAATGATGAGCTTAGTAAAGCCAAAAGGAAAATACTTTTTTAATAAATTCTCAACGGTAAAAGACTCGGTGTCAATTTGGGATCTAATGAACGAACTAATTTCTTTTCGTACCAAAAAGTCACGAACCATAACAAGTCTTAGAAACGTAGCCAACAGTTTGCAAATGAGTTTAGGATAAAAGAAGCTGAATCAAGCATGAGCGATCTAAAGCAAACGGTAGATGATTACTGTGATAATTATATCAATGACAATCCTGATTTAGAAATAGTAGACGCAGATATCACAGAGATTGAGGTTGCCCGTGCTATTTCTAAATTAAAAAAGGAGCCAGTCATCTTCCCACATTCCAAATAGAATATTTAAGCAGTTCTCTGCATCTTTGTCAAACCACTAGCAGTTTGCTTAACATTATCTGGACAACAGTATTATTCCGCTTGTATAAAAGCATCGCAAAGCTACTTCCCTCTTAA
>LJIJ01001361.1:0-47208 GCA_001718145.1 Orchesella cincta
AAGAAGAGAGATCCGCATTGGTGTCCATAAATTTCATTTTTGTCTGTTCTTCGCGGCAATAGGATAGCATCAGGTACGTAAATGTATTGAGAGTTGAGAACCACGAACTTTACACCACCAGCCCAAAAGGAAAAATAGTCTTGACCAAACTGACTCTTGTATACTTGTAGGGTTTCTTTAGATGGTTTGTCACCAATGTCATGATTTCCACAAACGCAAACTAATTTTACTTCTGGAACTAGCTCCCTGAAAACTTTGACAAAGTCTTGGTATTGCTTGTCACGAAGCTCTTGAGCTCCAGGAAACTCTCTCGAATTTTCTGCAACTTCGTAAGGGAAAGCGTCCAACATGTCGCCACAAATGACAAAGAATTTTGGCTTAGGGGACATTGCATTGATTCTTTGAATCACGTCCTGTGTTAAAGCTATCTCTTTGTCCCAATTCGGCTCGTCTCTTTTGAGCAAGTAATGATCGACTATGAAAAAGAAATGAAAAAGTAAATGAAAGAATTAAACATTGGATGCAACACAAGTTACAGTTCAAGCAATGATGGAATTCCTTACTCATGCCGAACTGTGTATCTGCTCCTTGAATGAAAGTAAACGGCCCTTTCCACTCCCTTTCTGAGGGATCTTCCAGAAAGGAGGTAATATTCATGGAAGGAAGACTTTCTGGGGGAGGTTGATACTCCATGACGCTGCTTGTCTACCTGTCAATTTGAAAACATTGCTCGTATCAAAATTATTATCCCCATCATTTTCCGGGAGACACACTACGACTAACGTCACGACTGTTAGAAGTAAAGTCCACAAACTGACTATTTGAATCAGCATTTTATTTTAACTCGCATGAATTTCTCAGACGTAAATCTGACATGCATGACCTTTACATAAAAACTCGCAAGTTTTGACCACAAAGTGCTGGGCACAGTAAATACTTTCTTCAAAGAAAATAAAATGCACATTACCTGCAAGTGTGGTGAAACCGGTTTTAGTTTTTATTTTTCCGAACTTTTGAGGAGAAACATCAAAATGACTACTTGCTCGCAGTTGATGATCAACACAGGGTGAAGTGAAGGTGATGGTGAAGACCACTCCTTGAAAACATCATAAAATGAATGAATGGGCAGCGTAGGATTAAATGGTGATGGAATGTGCTTTCCGGCGATTTGCGTATGATATGCAAATGTCAACAAAAGTGATCGTACTTTCATGATATGATGTTTGATGAGTATAGTAAGTACATGCATTAAAAATATTCACATTTCACACAAAGTCCTTACTCAGTTCCTTTGATAAACTGCTAAAAAGGATGATATGTTTTTACCTGTGATGTGTACAGTACTATCAGATATCAAGATCACATACGTTGTTGCTTTGCGTTGGAAGGTCAAACATTGAATAGAATCCCCAGCTGGAGCTGGATATTGTTATCAGTAGTAGTATATACACTCCACACCGGTATATATAACGCAGCAATGGGATTAAGTTGGGTAGAAAGCTTGTGTATATCCATAAATAAATCTTTATGTCTTACATGCATGCAATATTATGTTAGCCTCTGGTTACTACTTTTGAGGGACAAGACAACACTTAGCCAAAAAGGGAATGCAAAGAGTTTATTCCACATTACATGCATTTCATCTTCTACGGTATGGAATAGAATACAATGATCCGACCAAATGCAATGTAAAATGTAATGAAAGGAAAGTGCTTGGATCTTCGATGGTTCATGGTTATGGAAAATAGATAAATATGAAATGCTAAACATATTATCACATTGTGGAAGATCTGCACATTCCAAACATTGGATATGTATTGTCCATTCGTACATGATTTAGTAGTAGATAGTTTACATTTTACATGGATATAGCACATTTATACTGTTTTTTTATAAATCGGCTCTGAAATAAAAATACAATTGCTTGCTAATTAACTACTGGGCTATCCCCGTTTACTTTCAAGTTTCAAGCAAGAACTTCACAAAACCTTCAGTAAACTCTAATGAGTCTCTGGTAGCAATATACTGATGAGAGATTTCATCCTTGTCAACTCTAACTACACGATATCCATTTGGATCATCTCCAGCCGGTGCTGCAATGGCAGATGTGACAACCAGTTGTGTATTTTTAGCGACCTCCAGCATCATGTGTGAGTATCTGCAAAATATATTTAGCTACTCTCCATCGCCACAAATTGTCTATAAGTCTTCTTGGAGGTATGTTGTATATTGGCATTAAATCCGGTTCACGTGGGTCGTAACAAAGAATTGAGTTGGAAAACTACTGAAACGTACAATGGCATGAGGCTTAAAATTTAAGTCATAAAACGCAATTGATTCTCTGTTTCCCCTGAGGTATCAAAAAGCATTTGGATAGTATCTACTTCTTAATTTAATGCGAAATTTCCTTTCCAAGCCTTTTCAGAAGGGTTCTGATTTTCTGGCGTGTTACCAAACGAATGGCACAAAATCTATCTCTGAGTATTTAATGCATGATATATGCACATCATGGGGATAGAGAGAGAGTCTAAAATACATATGACATGTTATCTTTTAACAAGCATGAATGAGAAAAAACAGCCCTAATATTCCCGTCGATGTAGACAATGTTTGCATTACTGTAAATATTTATTTTTACCATTGGTAAATGTTTGATGTATCGAATACTGTAAATAGATGCTGATACGTTACATTAATGCGAAATTAAATTACTCCTACATAACTTGAAGATGAGTAAAGGACATTGACAATTGACGGTTTTGGTATTTGTGTTTAGCATAAGCATTATTGTTTGATAAGGGCACCGAGAGAAGTCATTTAGTGTGTCATCAATGTCATCTCATTCTCATCATCATCTTCTCATCTACATTAATTGTCGCAAGTTAATCAAGCTTGAATGCAGTAGCGTAGCATATAAATGTTTTGACCTTCACACATGCATTCCTGTTGAATGTCAATTTGTTCATTTCTTTTATAATGTTTACCAAATCCTTTTTCAGAACTATACAGGGTTACGGTAACGAGATCCACAGTAACTGATCAGTGATCAGAGATATGGCATAAGAATTTCTCAAACCTTTTGTTACAATACGTCAAAAATTAGGTACTTCATCTTCCGCATTGGATACCTAAAATAATTTGATATAACAGAAAAGTACATACATCTGCATTGCACTTGACTTGATGTACTGCACTGCAGTAGCTATTTCCATCAAAATACCGTTTAGCTTCCATATCTGACTCCTGACCTTACTTACGTTAAGTGTATATCAAGTCAAATCAAATGCACTTATACCTTAGTGATAGTAAAGTGCATCTGTTTCATCTGAAAACATTTGCTTTATTGCTTATTCGTGAACATTTAGAAGACCCATTCGACGATGACAATAATAAATCTATTCATAACATTCATCTTGCTTCGGCCTACACATTAACAAAATATATCATCGACTTGATCACGTCAGAAGGGATTCAGTTGAAAAAGGACAAAAATAGCTTATGCTCCTAACGTTTTTAATATCCCTTTCTTGGTATTTTGTAGAACCTTCTTGCAAAACCTAGTACATGTTGATATCTAAAACTGAGTTGGTGGTGGTGAGCTGGATTCTCCTTAGGAGGCTGTAGAATTTTCTGCGTAGGAGAGTTTTGTTGACGTCCTTTTCGTTTTAGGCATTACCATCCATATCCATACTGTTGTAAGAAGCTGGTGCAAGCAAATAACACACAAAGTACAGAATATAGAGCAAAGTACGTTCAAGACATTTTGTAGAACGTACTATACTAACCGAGATCTGAAATGTGAAGGCGTTGGGTTGGGGTATGAATGTGTTCCTATTCTCTAGACATGAACATTTTACATAAGAATCCGTACACAGCATAAAACTCTACGTTACGTTATATTGCGATCTGATATCCAACATGGGCCTAGTCTCCCCCATTATTGTATTACTCCTTATGTATCACAAAGAGGAGACTCCTCACAACACAATGCAAAACACTCCGCCAGGTAGATTTCCATCACCTTCCAACTTCATCTAGTCCAGAATTTTCTGGCTATTTCATGCATATTCTAATGGTGTCATTGGATCTATTTAAATTTCAACATCGATAACTAAACCAGCTCTGCCATTTCAACAGTTTAGTTTGTTGGAGTATCCTACTTTTGGCAAACTATGTAGTTAAAACATAATATTGGTCAATCAATCACTATTTCAGTAGTACATACATTCGACTTCGACGCAATTTGTTTCATATAAGGATCATATTATCATCATACCATGAGCATTCAAGTGCATGGGAAATTCACAATATAACAAGTTGTTTACCAAAACCGAATGTACCATGCCATAACCCCATTTCATAATATTTCTTACTTCTGGATGCATTACAACAGAAAGCATAAAAATAAAAATGATCCTAAACCAGACTTGGGTACTTTTCGAATTCAAGGCAGCTGCAACTGCAGTTCTCAGAAAAGGGGACTTGGGGGAGCAAACAAGCTTTATGCAAGTGGTAAATAGAAATCGACATTCTTTGCTTTTGGGTAGCAACAGGACAGAGGATCAATAGACTCGTAAAGTCCCCAGCTCCCCATCATCATCATCATCATCCCACTTCCCTTTAAAATTTTAAGTACCCAAACCTAATCCCTTTCAAACAGGCACAAGATACCTGTGGGATCAGAATAACAGGGTAGCAAAAAGTATTGCAGCTGCCAGTGACAAAAGGGACAGATTGAAAAGCAACGTTTTTCACATAAAAAATTTTCCCAAGCTCAAACGATATTTTTATACGGACAGGATACACATCCACCCTTTACTCTTTGTTCATTATGTAGATGCACGGTTATCCAGCCAATGAGAATCGAGGGTTTTGGTATTTGCTCTTGTTGTGTTTTGATGATGGCGTAGGAATACAGAAATTTTGTTCTGCTGCTGCTGCAGATATACACGATGAAAAGGGAAAACAAGAAAACCAGAAAGTTCTCTTGAAACTACGCCATTTGTTCCTAGCCTGTCGAGGTAGACACATCTCTCATCATCTCCTTGTGAGGTCTTGTTGTCAGGAACGCATTCATCAATTCAGATTCAGAAGCTTTTAGGAAGGAGATTTCATAACAAACAAAAT
This sequence comes from Orchesella cincta, assembly GCA_001718145.1. Lineage (NCBI taxonomy): Eukaryota > Metazoa > Arthropoda > Collembola > Entomobryomorpha > Orchesellidae > Orchesella > Orchesella cincta. The sequence goes on from LJIJ01001361.1 coordinate 5,128, forward strand.
CAAATCATCCCAGAAGCTAGAGCATTCAGAGAGAAATTAGAAAAGAAGTCACAAGTGTCATCAAGGGGTTGTTAGCTGTTTCCGTATTTCGTCAACAAAAAAGCATCCAATTCAAGAAAGAGTCGAAGTCGAGCATTGAACGCCATCAAATATCAAATCTGATCGTCTTTACAATTAAAACCTGCAGCAGTATTGTTCGGGGAATAGAGAAAATTAGGAAGAGAGAAGAAAATATTGAGAGTCCTCCTGGATTTGGCACAGTTACCCGGATCTGTTGAGGCTGGCGGACTGGTGGAGCTGCTCTTCTAAGATAACAGGTGAGTTGTTTAATAATTATTATTCTAACATTTAATTATTTTGTAGTCGTTTGTTCGTAGTGTTTTGTAAGTATTATTTCGAGTTCAGGCTGGAGAGAAGTTAAATTTAGCTTGTATGAGATTGGTTAGTGCTTTTGTTAGTTGGTTCAGTCGTCAGTGATAAAAATAATGAGTCAAAAGTTAGTCATTAATTTTGTGAAAACGTTTTTAGTAGTTACTCATCCAAAATGGCGTCGTCTTTGTCCTTCGATGACGCATATGGGTCAGGCATTAGTAGTATGGTGAGGATATGCAAGCGAATGGGGTGGTGAAGTGAAGTGATGATGACGCCAGCCTTTATGATTGTTGGGCATATATACTTTTACGAGAGTTGTACATGTACATGAGGTTTATCTGTGTTTGTATGCATCTTGTATATCTTTGAAGCTTCTAGTAGGGGAGGTCTCTCAGCTCAGGGAATGTACGTAAAGAAATTGATCTGGGTGGTATAAGTGTGAAGTGTAGCTTCTGGCAGAAGATAGGTATTGTAGCCGTATAATCCTAATATAGAAAGGCCAAAAGTATGTCTGGTTTTGGATAAGGACACTGAATACGGATAACTTTTATACTGTGCACATAGCATTATGGTAGTACCATAGCCAAGAGAAATCTCACATCTTCAGTACCACTGTGTTAGTCAAGTTGAGTAGGTACGTGTAAGTACGTACTGTAGTTAGATTAGGTGTTAGGTTAGAATATTGTGAATCTTGTATAAAAGTACTTTGCACTGTTTGCACAATAATATATAACAAAGGAAAGTTACAGTAGTTTGGCTAGGTATTGGGATATCTTTTTATTTGCAAAATGAGCTCGGTCGGACTGAGTCGTAGATCTTCGTTATCAAAAATTAGAAGGTGACTTTGCCCAAGTCTACTTCGTCGTTATTTAGGGATACTACGTAAAACAATTCCAATGAGTTTATCCATATGTATGTATTAAGTCACATCACAAGTAAAGTTTGATGATAAGTTCTTAAATGTGTTAGTTCAGAGGTTATGTAAGAAATGATAATTTAATTTAAACTACAAGAATGTCTTTAAATGTTTTCTACTTCTGTTTACTAATTTTTTCTTTGTTTGTTTCCTTTGTTGATTTCAGGTAATTTCAACTCTCCTAAAGGTCTCAGGTTCTATCCATAAATTGATCCGTGACTTTTTCTGGGGAGGTGGTTTTTACCGTTGTTGTTAAAAATCCAGAGAGCAACACTAAAGGGTTGGTAACATTTAAAAACCTTACTTCTTTACTGCTACTACTTCTACTACTCTCTCTCTCGTAACAAAAAATGAAGGCTCCACCAAGTCATGTATTTGTTGATCATGACGATCATCGTCAGGCTAATTGGGATCCCACCAAGAAAGAACAGAATGTATCCGATCTCTTAAAATGGATTTCAGATGTTCAAATTAAGCGTAGAAAATTCAGGAGAACTACTCGTTGCAGTAATTTGCTAGCAGAGGCAGTCCTCTCTAGCGCTTTGAGAAAGGCTAAAAAAGATCTAGCAGTTAAGCAGGAAGAAAAGCGTAGAAAAGCTCAGGAATTTTCTTATCAATTAACTATTCAATATTCCAAATCTCAAGAAAAAACTCAGTATTGTAAGCAGGAAACAAACAGTATCAGTAATTCTAAGAGCTACTACAATCCTAGTCCACTTTCGAACTGCAATAGAAACGAGTCAGTTTCCTCTGATGAGGAAGTTCAAGCTTGTCTCTCCAGCTTAGATAATTTTTTCTCTGAACTGAAATCCATTAAAGTGTAGATAGAAAGAAAGAAAACAACTAAGCATTTCGCTTTTGAATATGAACTGTGATAACTTGTCATAATATAACTTATTTCAACGCATTAGAAGTTTTTCTAAACCCGATTCACTAGGTTTACTGTTATGTAGTTAATAGAGGAACTGTAATCGTTAATACAGTTACTTATAGTATAGTAAGATTTTTATTGTGTTTACATTTGACAAAAATTGTATTTTTGTGAAAACATGAAATGAAAAAAATGAAGTTAGTCATCTTAAGCGATGGCATTGTTATATGAAAAAAATTAATGGTGTTGTTGATATTATTTAATTTTGGTATTTAATTTTGTAAGATTGATTTGTTGTGGGCACATGATTATTTGAAGGGTGTTTTATAATGATATATTTCAGTCCTTCCGGCCGAAAAATGAGACGGGTTGACTGCTGCTGGTCCATGGCAGGCCAGGTCAGCCACCTTCACAAAGTTTATCTACGCAGGCAGATCATGAGGTCTAAGATTGAATCTACGGCGAAAAGGGAAATGTCTTTTGACGACAGTATCGTAAGATGATTTCGTAAACTAATTTTCATGCACATTTGGAAGGAGAAAATGGCTTTCTCGTTTGAAGTTCTATAAGGCGAAATCGAATGGTCGCGACAAGACAAATGACGAGGCTGGTGTATAGCTACACACACGAACGCACTGGGTGCAGTAGAGTCTCACGGCGAAAGAAAGAAGGCGTTTCGAATGTCCGGCATTAGAACAGAACCAGCACGGTTACGACATTGGCCCTTTTCGAAGGAGTATAGAATGGAAGCTAAAGGTTTGACCCCTTTCTAACGTAATTTTCATTTTTCACGGTATCACGTTTTGCGTTTGGTGAACAAGTATACAGGAAATGACGCCAAGAGAGGCGAAATGGCAATGAGGTACATATCATGGTCATCCTTGGGAATTGTATTTCAGATGGTAAAGTCGTAGCGTTGAAACTGGTAACATTTTTTCGTAGGTCAACCTATATTTTTTTTAAAGAAAACAAAATCATAAGGGACTTTGGGACAAATCGGGTGGGAGGGGGTAACTAATTGTCACAATATTTTTTTAGTATATAATTTTAGCAGATTGAAAGCCCACCGTCTTGAAAGACAGCATTATGGATGCAATCGGCAATAACATACAGTCCCATACACGCACTACTTCAAAAGTCCAAACACACACAGAGCTCATTGGGAGCAATTGAAACTTCATCAATTTATACTATCATTAAAACTCATTTTGTCATATTATTGTTATTGGTGTGAATATGTTTGGAATTTGCGGATTTTGTTTTTGCAATTTGAATTTGTACAAGGTCTCGAAACAGAAGGGTTTCGTGTTGGCTTTTGCTATACTTGAAATGAAAAGCACATCGGCTATCCTTTACGGATAAAGTTTTAGGACGTAACACCAAGGTCAACGATGGAATCGTTGTGAGTTCCAAATACAACTCTAACAGGTATTATTACTTGGTGTTTGCGGTTGTTTGTAAGTTGGATTTTAAAGAACGATATTAGTAGTATCAAACTAAGCTTTTACGAAATTCATGTGATTTTGATAATGGTTAATCATAATTTGTGTGCCTTACAATGTCTTTGTTCTGTATGAATTTTGTAGCAAGGCTCGCTTCCAAGAAGCACTTCAGTTTTTAGGTTTGAATGTATTGCGCACACAAGGGGGCTTAATTGGCTATTTAACCTGAACTGAATTCAGTAAACGTCTCCGTGTTAAAAAGTTTAAGTTGGCGGTAACAATATTGCGATTTTTAGCAAGAATTGATTATTTCTTCAGTTTAAAGAATTTATAATAATAATAATTACTTTGAGGTTTGAATAATATGTTGAAACAGTTGCCAATTTTTTTTCTCAAATTCCCTTTAAATTTGAAATCTAGGAAGTCCTAGGGGCTATGAAAATGTTGGCTTATTGCGGCCTTAACAGTCTAACTAACGTCCGTTGAAGTTGTCTGTTGTGTTTTAGTATTTGTAAAAGGCATATACCTGTTGTTAGTATGATATCTGCATTGGCATGGCTGATCGACCTTAAACCATGGTATACGTTTTTCTACCGTTTTAAGTACAATAATTGAGGTTTCACTTAACGTGTCCTATTATAGGCACAACAATATTGGGTTAGTTTTTTGGAGTAAGTTTTTAACAGGTCTACAGAATGCAATTAGATCGATTGATGTCGAGAGTGTGAAAGAAAGGTGCTTACCTAACCTATCCATCCAGTTGGCAAATCGAATGGAGATAAACAGGATCCAGAGAGATTGCACGTCCATAACGTGATGTTTAGATCATTGACGAATCCGCAAAGTTAGAAGATACTTCGGGGGCAAATTTCATCACAGCCATTTAAGAATCCAAGCATTATATCTCCAAATCTTTTCATCGCTATCAGAGTCGTAAGATAATTTGAACAAGCGATATTATCTGTTGTTGGAAAAAGGAAGTTTCTTCTTATTACGATACAGGTCACGCAATTTATCACTTCCTGATTGCCCCACCATATCATCATCGGCGGCTCTAGAGAGCATAACCGTATTGTTTTACTCATCAAATAAGCTGTAGACCATCTTGTAATAATAATCTTCGTATTATCTCGATTCAATTTCTATAATGTTTTGTCATGTGGAAAAGCTGTGCGTTTTGTCCCCAGTTTTCTGTAGTTTCTTTTTCATTGAGTTCCTCTCATGACGTTGTGTAAGTAATCTCGTGTAAGTGAAGTTATACTCTGCATTACTGTATCATATCTTATATTCATTTTATAATATGCAAAAAAGTTTAAATATTGCAACATTGTGGAAAATTTTGAGGTTATAAGTTTTATATAGGTGATTTTGTTAAGTGCAAAGTATCTGAAGAGCAGAGTTTTGAGAAAAGTATCATCATCACCGTCTATCATTCATGTTAAGCATGCAAATGCCGTCTTCATCTATTGTTCTGTTTCAGTTTATTCTTCATTGAAGTGATGATGGAGCTTCCAAAGTTTGTTCATTAAGTGGTAGTTTCTGCTAATATTTATCAATTTTTTCTATGAAAAATTATCATGTGAAATCAAATCTTCATGTTAAAAGTAGCGTTGCATCTTTACATGCACGCAGGTTTAATTGTGCATTTCTGTGCGTTTTCTTTGTTTTTTTTTTTGATTTTGTGAAGCAAGTGTTTAAAGGAAGTCTCATGTTTAGAAGATGTGGCGAACAGGGAAGAAGAAATGGCGTTGTTCCAATCTACATACTACTACACGCAGTCGTGCATATCACATGAATCATGTTGTTTATAATCATGGAAATCGCCAGACTAGTCTTATTTAAAAGTCACGTATCGAACTAGTTTTTATCATAATATGATTATTCTAAATCATAGCTATTTAGTATATATAATCCATGATATGTTGAAATATGTTTTGGTGGAAAATATGTTGTCTTTTTTGCCGTATAAGTATGTTTAGTGTTAGACACATCAATCAAAAAGTATGCGCTGAATGTCTTGGAATATGGAATGGATCGCTCCTTCCATTGCTCAAGTCCGGTGTCCAAATAAAAAGAGGCGACGTCTCAACGTCAGCACGAAATCAAAATCTTCAAGTGTTTGGTGTGAGTTAATCTGGAAATCTGGTCAACCACAAATCCTCCTCTCCTATCTTTCGGTTCGGGTTGCATCTTGTAAGAGAATGAAAATGGTATTGAGGACCGGCAGCATCTCTTGGTCGGGTGTAAAAAGGACGCTCCTCCAATTAGAATAAGAAGGCAAAAGGGTACATCTTCTCTTCGAGTGGTCAGCATCCTTTTCCATAGCACGCGGTAGGACCTAGGACAGCGAGTCGCTTTGGGTTATCTTAAGTTCATCATCTTCGTGGCGCGAGCTGAGCAGGCAGTGTGATTCATCGTCCATCATCATCCTATCCATTTCACGTAGAGAAGCTGTTTAAGTTCAAAAGGGCCATCGCATCATCAGGGTCACAGAATACCAGGAGAATTATTGTACAAGTCCTAATTCAAGTCCAAAAGAGGTTATCAAAGTACGAGGGAATCGCTGTATAGAAAAGAGATCGGTTGTTGTTTTGAATGATGAGGAAAAGAAAGAGAACGTGCGTTTACTAAGTCACTCAGTTTTGGGGGATCTAGCTTGTAGCCTGATATCATGTCAGAGGTAAACAACAGTTTTGGGAAAAGTCACATGCAGCTAACCTTAATCCATCAATCAGAATTCGTTAATGAGCCCCTACCTGATTTGGAATGCAGGCAATCGCAGTAGGATGGCACAACTAATATGCAAATGTAAAACGCTGAGCTGTCACGCAAAATTACAAGTAGTAATGTAAAAGTAAAATGGCAAATGCAATAGTAGCAGTCAACTACCTTATTCCAAAGTGCAAGGAACGCTTCCCCCCACGCCTGAATATGCAAGAAAGCAAGGTGCCTTAATTGTCAGCTTGTCTTTGGACGTCCGAATTCCTTTCATTATACAGTAAGTTTCTGATTTTTACTTTGTTTTCGTTTTTTATAAAAACTGTATTCATGTATTGTTAAATTTATATATTTTTATTTCACTGTTGTTTTAACATGATTGTGTTGACCAAGTTTGATCAGGCATAGAAAGATTTGTAATTGAAAACTTTGCTAATTATTGTTTTCTCTGCTTCTTGATTATTTTCAGCATAATCAAACCGTTCCTGCTTACCTAACCTTGATTGAGCCTTCGTGCCTTGTAAGCTTTACATCCCCGTACGAGCAAGTTATCCGAAAATCACTTCTTCAGACAAGTCAAGTCCCTCCAGTTGCGTTTTCGATTGTTTCATCCAACCGTCTGCCCTTGCCGTAATCCCACATCCCGGTATAAGTATCAACTTCGGTGCAAGTAGGTGGAAGCCTCAAGCTGCTCTACTATATCCAACCTCGTAAATTATCCTGATAATAATCCAGTTGTCTTCGCAAAACGGTCAGTCTGAATTTTAATACTTCGTTCGTTATGCATCAAATTGCATGAGTATGCGGCATCAACAAGCTGTACGTCTAAATCAGCACCGCAAAAAGTCATAAAAGCAGTAAAAATTGGGTCTGAAGAAAAGAAATCGTTTATAAGAGTAGAAAGGAGTTGAAAAAGTAAGGTGTCTACTAATTCGGAGTATTACATGAAGAAATCAACTAAAGAAAATATGGCTTTTGGCTGTTATGAGCATTCTACTTTCACAGAAAGTTGCTCTGGTTTATACACAAAGAATAATTTTAAATTATGATGGGGTTATTTCTACATCAATCAAACATCCTACTACATGCCACTAACATAGTGGAGGAAAGAATCAATTATACTGTTGAGTACCAGCATCTCGTCGTCTTGCATTGAGAAAGTCAATTTATGACAACACTTTTTTCGGGTTCCTGAAAACTAATCGTCAGATTGAATAGCTGTTAAATGAAGTAATTACAGTCCTTACTCCTATATTATGAGAAAACATCTTAGTCTTTGCTGGCAAAGTATTAAGCAGGAAGGAAGCACGTGTTGAAGAAAATGGTTCAATGTAATTGCTGAAGGAGAGTATAGGATAGGATAAATCGTCAAGAAATGGATAGTTATCTAAAGAACATGTTGAGTTTGTTCCATCCCACCATTATTTTTGAAAATCATTATTGGCAATGAGAAAAATCAACAGCAAAAGACAAGCGGTTTATCTGTCATCTCTATTATCAGAATTGGATAAAGCAAATAACAAACAATGTTTGTTTCATCACACCTTACCTCATACGTACGTGTCTTTAGTGTCTTATTACTAAAAACCATTATCATTTGATGGGTCATGAGAAAATTCAACAGCAATATACAAGCAGTTTATCTATATCAGAAGTACACTCTTCATCATCGTTCAATCAATATTTTACGTGTCACAATCGAATGTGCACAGCATGTAGTCTTGAAACCATTCATCCGTTGTTGAATTGTAACCAGTAAAAAGAAATATGGAGATCAGGCTGAGTTTGCTTGGCATGAGAAGGTCAGGGGTGACCTTGCCGCAAACGAGTAAAATTATTATTTGGAAATGAAGCAGCCTGGAGTTTGCAGTAAAATTCAGGAAACCAAGTTTTATTCAATCAACATCACATCATTCATCAACAGCAGTTTTCAGTTGAAACATGGTTGCCTTATCATGTCTTCGTTTTTCTCATCCACAACATCAGTATCCAGAAATTTAAGTCAAGCCATGCAATATTTCAATGGCAAGGCTGATCAATGAAGTTTGAACGTATGTATGTGATGTGTTGCAACTGCAACCACACATCACAGTCACATTGCGTGACACTACTACTACTACTTCTTCATTTCGTCTTAACGTTGTTGAGCGCTCAACGATATTATTGACCGTAAATGGTCATTCACCATTTCATTGGTACATCTATAGAGATCATCATGATCTCCATCTATAATCATGGCAAACCAGACCAAGTCATCTTCATCACGGCAACTATGGCAGTCATCATTGGTCACTTCATCTCGTCGCCTTCCTTTCTTCAGGTGTATTATTGATGCAGTTTCTTGAGTTTCTTCACTTCCTGCCTGGCTGTTGTTGGCTGAGAAATGCTGATCATCATCACAGCAGACCAGGAGTAAATCTGAGGATCATTTCCGTCTTAAACAATATCACTTCTTTTACAATCCGTCATCAATCCATACTTCAGTCATCTTTGATCGTGTGAAACCTACCTAATTCAGAAGTATGGAAATTTAAATTCATCTTTATTGGAGTGCCCGCTTCACTCTAGCTCGGCAATGTGGAGCTGTTCTTTGCAGGAGACTTGCAGTGCTCCTTTTAGTACTAATTTGCACTTCCGTCATCTTAAATGGACTTTACAATCCAGATTATTTAGTCAAATTCGGGCAGTAAATATTATTATTATTCGTATTCACTATACAAGCGACACCCTGGTCAAATCAAATCAAGATTGTACGCTGCATGAGGCAGAGCCCGAGCAAGACAGACACCACATATCATATGTGTGCGAATAATAACAGCAATAATGTAAAGGGTCAGTCAGTCCAACCACTTCTTCCTCAACAACAATTGTTCGTGTTTCGGCAATTCAAGAAGCGTTGACGTAGAAGTAAAATGTAAGTGCAAATGATAGTTCAACACCAGCAATAATTGATCATCTGAAGTCTTGTAAAACAGCAGAATGGAAAAATCTCATCTCTTCCATCGTTATGATAATTTTTAGGCGCTGACAGAATGGCAGTAATTGGTCTTGGTTCACTCATCCGTTCCGTTGAGTTACTCCTTTCTACACAGTCAAAGCATCGATCTACAAACACTATAAACTGAAAAGTATCAATGAAGTTAAACCAGTTGTAATAATTGTTAATAATACAAGAATCCTGTGTGAGCCATTTCATAAAAGAAGTGTTCAGAATGAGCTGTGTTTCTCAGCATTCCACCACAATCTAGTGTTGAGCAATGTGTTGCTCACTTCACCTGTCCTGCTTGCTAGTCTGTGTATAATTAGAAATAAGGAAAAGGACAAGTGTTGTCCATCTTATTCCTCCTGTCCCATGACTTGTGTCATATTTGAAAAGCATGTGTATCATGTGAAAATCAGCAGCAGCAGGATTGTTAGTTAGAGTAATCTATCTATCTATACATATCATTGCCAGTTACTACACCATAATATACAAATTCTGAAATAAGAAAGTTGTCAGTAGTTAATTTGCCACATAAAAATCGTGTCACGATTCATTCTGCTTAAAGTGTTCAGAATAAAGAAAGGAATACACAGGATTCAAGTAAGGAGTTTCATGGTCCTGAGAACGAGAACGTTATCTGAAGTTTATCAGTCAAAGCTATACGCAATATGTTAAGAAGCATTAGAAAGTATCTGTGGTCCAAATCCAACAACCGAGGTTGAAAGTCCTGAATAAGTTGAAATATAAAAGTAATCAGAGAGGGTAGGCAATCGCCAACCGTACGAGTTCCCCGAATCAATTCGGTAGTAAACCATCCATCCCATGCCATTCATCCAGCGAAAATTATTTTTGAATGAACTATGAAATCCAATGGTGGAATCAAGTTGTTCCGGTTATTAAACCAACCTAAACCATGATGTAAAAAATTGAAGTATCAGAATCAGGCAGAGAACGAGTACCTAGCTACATGCACTACATCAATTGGAAAGAACTTTGCCACTCTGGAAGGAAGGAAAGTATGATGTATTTGTAGTACAGCATGTACTGTTGGTATTGTGATATCAAATCACTAGTAAAATTGGCAAGTCGCTTGTTGCGCCGTCATGAAAATGGCATTGTGCGATAGCGGAATAGTCAAGGCAAATTGGACATGATCATGATGCAGGTATGGCGAACTCCCGAGCGCTGATGACCATTGCACATGATTCATGAAGGAATTGACAACCTTTCGTATCGGCTGCAGCATACTGAGGCACACCATAGCTTAAGGAGCGCGCTGAGCACGAGGGTTCTGGAATTATTGGCCCCGCTTGCCGACTTTCCTTGCGGAAGTAACTTGCACGACGAGGGCCGGGCATCAGTACTGCACAACGCATATCATGCCATGCCACATAGTATATCGTGTATCGGATATGGAAGTGAAAGCAGGTCTCGCTTTATTCCTCACTCATTCAATGTGTTTGAGAAGATTGAGAGCAATAATGAGTAATATATACCATCTGTGTACCCAGATGATGAAAAAGTGGTAATCAAAATACAGCTTGGAATCTCAGCTATCATGATGGTCAACCTATGGCGGTGGCAGAGATTGCCTAGCCGGTCAACCTCAGAAGTAATCCGTGTATCGAGAGTAAAGAGTAAGCTAAAGGTGTATTTATAAAGTTCGGTTACGAAGACGGGAGCAGCGGAAATATCGAGGTGTGACTCACCTGACGGCGCTCCCGGTGTGTATAGTAGTTTAACACTACCAACGATCGGGCCCTCGAGCCTAACATCATATCATCATCATATTTGTAATCAGCAGCACAACAAGAACAAGTATACATCACATCACATTTAAAATAGCTAACCTTAATGAAAGGAGTATTTACTGTAAGGACAGATATATTGGATAAGTCCTACTATGAAAGTCACTAACTATTAAAGCTAAGATTATGACTAGGGGGATACGTTGAATTGAAAATTAAAAAAGTAAACGAAAAGATGTAGGTATATCTATATAATCGTTCAGACATCCAAGTTGAAGTATCAACATTGAAAATTCCGTTTGTTTACTAGTAAAAAAGTTTTGCAATATTTTATCAAATTGTTTAACCTAGTCACTGTAGTGGTTCTTCGTATTTACACAAACATAAAATGTACATTATTAGAAAGTGATTCAGAATCTGTAGAATCAGTATTTCAATCTCAAACAAGTAGATCAGTTTTGCGGAGTTCAGATTTAGTCTGTCATTTGACATTTTTATTATCTTGATAATATTATTCCATCAATAATTGTCTAGATGATCTGTATATGAGAGTAGTACATGTCAGTTTTCCTATTGAAAAATGTCGTCTTTGTAATCCTATTTTTGTTTTGATAAAAAAATATTTAAAAAAAACAAAATGATAAAAAGAAAAATCGATAAAAAAAAGAAGAAAAAAATGGAAGAAACAAATCCATAAAAAAGAAAATATAAAAAAAATTAAAAAGAAATAAAATATCAAGCCAGGGAGAAAGTTGAATCTTAGCTAGTTTATTTGCGAGCTCATGTAAAAATATAAAGTATTATAAAGAAGAGAAAGTTGGAGTACGAGCGAGTCCATAGAGGAGTAGGAGAAACAGAGAGTAGGCGAAAGAACACAAGAAGAAGTCATCTATCTAGGGAGGACAACTCATCCAGTGTGTCATGTCATCGGTATTTTATAGGATCAAGGATCAAGAGTGAAGTTCTACTGAGAACTCCTCTTCAGTCGAGATTTTAGAGTCCGGTTTGTGGACTGGAATCGGGGGAAGAAGGCGTAGATTCAGAGGTCAATCAAGAGAAAAAATATGCAAGTGTTGATGGAAGATTGAAGAGTGTTCAATCTTGCCAAATTCATGAACCGAGTGACTCTCGGTGGAAGAGGTCTAGCGAGGGGTTATCTATGCAGAATAAAAGCATTTCCTTCCAGTATTTATATCCAAAAATGGCCGTGACGCGGCTTCGTTGATGGTTCAATAAGATGATGTGTTAAGAAAAAAGAAGAAGGTGTTCGTAAGTAAGTCATCCCCACTACTACCAACCACATCTCATCATCCACTTTTTTTTCACTCATCCAACCACATCCACCACCTCCATCTGCCCTGATCATCATATCACCAGTACTTTGGGCGTGCCTACGAGCGCTTCGCATGCAGAGAAAGTCAAGTGTCAAAGTAGGCCCTTTGGTAGAAAAGTTGAAAGCAAAAAATAAGTACATACGTCTGTATTATTATCGATCCGGTGGATCCCGGTGTTTGAAAATCCAAAGCAGGAGTACTCACTCAAGTCCACAGGCAGGATTTATTTTGCTGTATTTGAAGAAGGATCGTTTGAAGGTCTATCAATATCTAAATCTATATCTATGGGTATATTTTCGTTTGGAATCTAAAAATGGATAATTAAAATATGGAGAAAAAAGAGAATCTGGGAAAAAAAGATGTAAAAAAATGAAAAGATGTCAAAGATGCTTTGCAAGCCAGAGCCTGGCTGCCATCATTTGTAGCGAGCACTAATACGGACGTTTGACGTCCATGATTTCCAAACCGTGACACGGTTTGACTGCTAGGATGTGATCCTAAGCGGAGTATGGTCGTGGCACGATCCTAGAGAAAATGAAGTCTGAAAATTATGTAAAAAAAAGAAGAAACGACTAGCCATTTTCAATATGGCATATTCAGTCGGGTTGTCGCAAAAAAAAGGTGTACGAAAATTATTTTTGTAGAGAAGTCATCATAATCAACCTACTACTACATCATCATGTCATCCGCATTGTAATCAAAGAGAGTAATCTAATATACACTGTGACTCAGTGTCTGTCTTCAACATCACATCATTGTCATCATCATCCGCATCACAGGGAATTACACACGATTGCCCGTGTAAAGAATTCCAGAGGGAGAGAGTAAGATCTGATGTGATCAGATAAGCTCTGTAGTAGCACCAGCCGACGACATCTAAGATAATGCACGCAGACCGTGACTCGGTTCATGCAAATAATCATCCGTTCCGATGATAAGCCTGGTTGTATTTACACAAAATATATACCTTTTTATCTGGCCAAAAATATATCTCAGATTTCTATCCAGTCCAAAAAAGTCCAGTTCCATGCACGTCACCAACCAAAACCAAACCACAACCACAAAATTCACAGAAGCTTTTTTTTGTTGAGTTTATCCGTAACGAGGTCCAGTCTATCCCATTTTATTTCCGTTCCGGCCCACATCTCCAAACATCCAGGTCCACTTTCCACATTTTTAGTCCAAGAATATTTCCCCGGATGAGAACAACGTGTGTATACCGTGTTGATGAAATCCCCGGTGTGTAGCCCAGAGAAAGTCCCCCGGTAATATTGGTATCCCCCATGCAAGGCTTCAAGAAACGGGCGTAGGATTATTAACAAGGGGAGCTATTTTGGCGCATTAGGAGCTGCAAGCAGAGGTCACTTGAGAAAGAAAAAAATAATCAAATCGTAAATCAGTTGGCGGCTTTTCGAAGTATTAATCAACTTGGTAATCAAATCATCCTAGAGGCGTACATGTAGCAGTCGATCACTCTGAAATAACCAACCTTAAGAAAGAGTAAATGTTTTGCGGTTAATTCCTGAAATATTAATTATTGCAAAAGCAGCAAGATGAAAGGTGAATCCAGCATGACCTTATTTGGGATGGCGGGCGTATTATCTATCTTATCTACCCTTTAAGGCTTAAGAATCTTTTAATCGTATGAAAAAAATGGACGTCGCATCGTGAGGGACCAAAAGAAGTTTTTGGCTTGCTTAAAGAGTAATTTTGCACGTGCGCTTTTTCCGGTCACGGGTTATCTATCTCACTACATTGAAAAATCATCCCTGAAACCATCAAGTTTGGAATCATCTTTATCATCAAAAGATAAGTATATTGGAGGAAGCATGCATCTCATCTACTAATTCGTAAGACCCCTAGCCATATATTATCGTGTTTATCATAAAGAAAGGAGAGGATGTCATCAAATCATCATCATCAAAATTATCATCGTGTCCGGTGATCTGTTGGCCGAAACTCGGGAAGGGGTCCACGGACGTTAATAAACCCCGAGTTGAGGAAGCCTTCAGAGAGGATGCCGTCCGTGAGCACTTATGTGCGGCAAAGACCCAAACGCGAATTTAATACTTTGAAATAAAAAAAACTGAAATTACAAATAATTATTATATAAACAATGTTTCTGTATTTATTTGCATTTATTTATGATCATACATTTCTTTTCTTTTTCATCATTGCAAAATTTGTTATAAATCTAAGCATTTGTAAGCACTTGAAGCCTATCTCCTTCGCGAATAGTCAGCAAATTCCCTTGTGGATTCCACTTCACATGAGCCGATTCAAGATTGCTGGAAGTATGGATGCCGGAGTTGAAATGGATATATGGTGACTTACTGGATGTCCAAAAGTGTAAAACTCCATCCGAATTGCGGCAAAGTATGGTCAATTTCATGGAGATTGGATGCCAGTCAATATCTGCAAAAATAAATTGGTTCAGTTCCTGTTTCATCAACCAATCATATTATTTTTACGCACACACAAGTAGTGTTTTATATAGTGCATGGCGTGCATGCCACTTCATTCATAGTCATTCGCTGCACTCATAACTCATTAATACTTGCCTACGACAGAGTTCTGATGAATTAGAACGGCAGCAAGCCTAGCAGACAGTAGATCATACACCCACACAACATGTGGATAAAGGTGAGTTAAACACGTCAGATAGTTTCCATCTTCATTTATCTTTACACGAACTGTCCAGCTAGGCAATGGAGACTTGTGACCTTTCGTTACATCATTCGTAACGTAATCTTCCAGGTAAGTTGGAGGCCACTTTGATAGTCGATGATCTATTATGTAAAGTAAAGCAAAAAATTAAGCAACCTTTAGTTCCAAAGTTTGATATAAAACCTCAAATAAATTACTTTTTTTATTGAAAATACAAACAAATCTCTCACATTTACTCATTCCAATCTTAGGGTTCGCAGCAGTCCTATTCGGCCCATAAAAGATATCATACTCCACTGAGCCGGCATAACTTGGTTCCAGTACTTCGTGGATGAGAACTCCGAAAGTGAGTGCATTTAACACATGAATTTCATTGCGATGTGTTGTACAGACAAGAAAGTGTCCCGTTGGTGCCCATTCCACAGATTTGAACCCACTGGAGAGTCCATGAGGGGAGTAGTGCTTGAGAAGGTGACCCTTGAGAATGTCATATATGTACAGATTGGAAAACAAGTTAGAATCCCAACAGACCAACACATCTTTGTCATAATTTGGAGACCATGAGATTCCAGCCAAGTCCCTGGATGCAACAAGAAAGCTAGTTTCCTTTGTCCACGTTTTGCATGAATAAATTCCAATGTAGGGTTTGCATTGATCGTTAGTATGAGCTATAGCCAGGAGCGACCCGTCTGGAGAAAAGGAGTGTCCTTGCGCTATCCTCCAGATATCCTTGAGATATTGAGCACACTTATTCCGAATCGACCAAACACTCAAAAAAGTCTAAAGTAACAAAAAGAAAGCATCATGAACCGTGTCAATCAATGTTATAGGCAGTCATCATCATATTGATTAGCTAAATTTTCACACAATTTTTTCTTCATTACGAAGTGAGCACATACAAATTGGCTAGAAATACAGAGCAAATGCCTTGCATCCGGTGTCCAACAAAATTTCTCGAGACCAATGCCTCCAACCTGGTCCAAAATCCCAAAACTAAGCTTACACTTCCAGTTTGGAATCGTAATAGAGTAAATACAGATAATTGCATGCTTTCTGCAACTTGCTGCAATGAACCCAGAATCAGGAGACCACTGAATGCTGTCAACTGGAGTACACACTGCGAATTTATGTTCTACATTCAACTTTGCATGAGGCTCATCACACCGCCGTACCAGTATCCGCTTTTCAGTTTGTGTTACACAAGCGAGACTGAGTCCGTTTGGAGAAAAAGCACACAGGTCAACCAGAAATGAAACCATTATGATTGTCTTTTGTCTTGTCACTGAACTATTGTTAATATGCAAAGGACTAATGACTAAAGTTGCGACGCAATATGATATGAAATGACATTAACGTGCTAAAACATTTTAACTTTAACTTAATCGAGGTGTGTTGTGTATACATTTCAGAAGGCAGAACAGATATGAAACCGCGTTTTCACCGTCAAGAAACCAAAACAGCTATACCTAATCATGCATCCGTTTTTGTCCATGAAGGTATCAAAATACCTGTACATATCTAATGTATGGCCTATCTAGCCCTTCCAGAGCAAAAGTATACTTCCTACATTGCATTCTCCAAGCACAAAATGATACCCAACAAAGCTGCTTTGAGCAACCCGTTCCGACAATGTATGAAAGTATGTACTTCTGTTCGTTCACCAGCATGTTATATCTGACCATTTTAGAATAAGGTCTACTATCAAATACGTTAGCGTCTTGCTATAATGAGTATTAACAATGAAATGACATATTGCAAGTTTTAATGGAATTATATTTATTTACCTGATTATTTAAACAACAAATCCGTCTTTTGTTATTCGTATTTACTTTTGCTTATATTCGTTCTTAGCATAAATATTGAATATTATTCCATTAATGAGTAGTTTCACTATTATACGCACTTGGTGATATGGTAGATTTAAGCGGAAGTCCGGTACTCTTCTGTTCAGTAAGTTTTACAAATTATCTGTAGAAGTCGATGGTGGCACAAAAATATTTTATACGTATTGCATTAATTAATACACCATCAATTATGGAAGATTGTGTGTCCAGGATTACTCTGTGGGCGCAGCATGCTTCTCAGCATGATAAATTTTGAAGATAGCACTAAGGACGGGAGCAGTATCAGAATCGTTGAGCCAGGTATTTGCGTTGTTGGGACTTTCTAATATATTTAAGAAAGCGAGTAGCGTTTTCGGACTGTTGAGCGACAGCCGTTATCGGTAGTGCAGAACTAGGCGGCGAAGCAGGTGCCCATTTTGATCAAGTCCTTCCTCTTCATCGTCCGTATTCTTTTTTCCTGCTAAAATCCATTCGCATGCTGCATCCTTGGAGTTTTTATTTGCTCTCAAAGCCTCAATGATTTGCCCATCGTTAAACCCCATTTCCTTCAAACTTTCAAAAGCTTTCATGCTTGGTTTAAATTCCCGTTTTTTCGCTTCACTCAGTCCTGAAATGATACCATGAGGTGTGCACTCAATCTCGGGTGGAGGTGGAAACTGGAAGCTCGTTCCTTCAATTGGCTTTGTGCTGCTTTTCAGTCTGTGCTTGATTCTCGTGTACATTTCCTGACAAACTAGGTCTGCATCTGGGTTTCCGTGAAGTAGCGTGACCATAACTGAGATGAGTGAGATGATTATTTTTCTTAGCTCCATCTGGAAATCCACATTATGCTCGGAACCATCATCGAAAGAATACTGATGAGGGTGGTGTGGAGCTTGCAAATTTCCTCCTCCATGAGCATGGGAAGGATTTGGCTCTTGGACAGGCTTGCTTTTGGCAGGTATGGAAGGCACCGGAAGATCCTTGGTCGCAGCCAGAATATCAGCGGCAGTTGGAGGCTTCAGCTCCGCATCAGGGTGACGGTGGGCGGTAGACGCAGAAGCAACTGAGGCTGCATGTCGTCTTCGAACAAAGAGGAGAACATCATTGTCTTTTACTCGCTCCTCGTGTAAGGCATGATGTTCAGTCAAGGTACGTCTGTCGGCAGGATAAATCACTGAAAAAAAATACAAGAACCATTACAATTTCACAGTCGCTTACTTATCGTTAATAAGCGTTTCATGTTACCTCTGAACTGGTCAGGATTAACTGAAGACTCGGAAGGATAAAAGTACTGGATGGCAAGACGTTTGATGGAGTCCACGGTAGCACTTGGATCAAAAGCAGCATCCCAACAGTGACCTTCAGTGCTTATAAGCTGGAGCTTCGTCCCCATGAAGTTCAAGGTTGACTCTGACACAAACATTGTACAACTTGGCACTCAAATTTCAGTTGTACTCATCAAAACTTCCTCAGCACCACCCAATTCACTGGTCAACTCAATAAATGTCCACTAATTGAGCTGCTAGCTGTTGATTACGATTGCCATGCGAATGTCTTAATTCCAATTTGACTTTAGAAATGACCGGATTGACCTGCCATGGTCCGATCCTAGTGGGTGGTGTGGTAAGCGAATAATGTACACAAACTGTTAGAAAAACATTATAAATGAAATAATTTGCAGTCACCTGATGATCACAATTTGATCATTTGAGAAAGTGCATTGTGAAGAACCACACAAGAAGTAGCAGATATCCCCTAAATTGTGTAGCACAACATGAACCACATGGAAAGTACATGAGAAGAAAAAATACACTTTTCTTATGAGTGTGCCGAAATACCCAGGTAAGGGTACCCCTCAGCACGCTCCAATTTTTTTATTAAAAAAACGTCAAATTAGGCCCATGAAGTCCTCCAACCTCTTTAACCTCCATAAACATAAAAAATACACCAAATCAATTATCAGGGCTATTACTCAAATTCTAATTTAAAAAATAATTATAACGGTAACTTTGTAACCGTCAACACGGCCTCGGACCAAATTTGCACAACACAAAAGGCCCTTACCATAAGGGCCCCCATGCCCCAGTAGAATAAATCTGCCGTGCGGAAGGGTTTCAACGGGAGCATCAAAATTACATGTATCCTTATGGACTAAATTGAAACCTTCATAACTTTTAAGTTATAAGCGCGGCCATCACCAAAATTATGTCACAGGAGGCCCTTGACTAGGAACCATTCACCCAGCACACCAGCAAGCAAATTCGCCGTGCGGAAGAGTTCGAAAAGAACGCAAGTATATGGCTCATGAATTTAACGTGCTGAAGGTACAAATATTGAATAAGGAGACTATTGTAGGAGGTCCTTGCTAATTATTCTACCTTGTTCGCACCTACACCAAATTGATGTCACTGGCCTAGGGACCATTTATGCACAACATCAAGCAAATTCGCCGTGCGGAAAGGCTTCAAACGGCAGCATCAATGTTGCATGAAACTTATGAGTTAAAATTGAAACTTTCACAACTTTTAAGTTATAAGCGCGGCCTACCCAAAATTATGTCACAGGAGGCCTTGACCTAGGGACCATTCATGCACAACAGCAAGGAAATTCGCCGTGCGGAAAGGCTTCAAACGACAGCATCAATGTTGCATGAAATCCTTATGAGTTAAAATTGAAACTTTCAACAAACTTTAAGTTATAGCGCGGCCTCCACCAAATTTATGTCACAGGAGGCCCTTGACTAGGGACCATTTATGCACAACATCAAGCAAATTCGCCGTGCGGAAAGGCTTCAAACGGCAGCATCAAAGTTGCATGAAATCCTTATGAGTTAAAATTGAAACCTTAATAACTTAAAAGTTTTACTCCACTACACTACTATGCTTCACCATATTTATTTCACTTGACATTGTTGATTAACCATGTACGTTTACATGATTACTAAATGGTACTTTTCGTTAGATTGTATCAAATATTTTGATGATACCATCAAGTTTTATTATACTACATGTACTTAATAATATAATATCTAAAAAATGATGATGAACGTCTTGAGATGCCTTATAAAACCGTTATGATTAATTCGCTTTCGTTTAAGTCATCAGTCTGTGATTTGCATAAGCTTATACGTTCAAAGCATCGTGAAATTAAAAATATTCAAGAGTGAAATACACAATCAGCTATCAATTTCGATTAAAAATGAAAGAAGGAAATATTCACTAACTTTTAACAAAAATCACAAATATTATGCAACTACTGACTACACGTTTTACATGAAAATATGTAGCAAAATAAATTTTGGTCATTAAACAACTAACCATTTGAAACAAAACACAGTAGTATTTTTTGGGGTTGGTTGCAACTTTACCATTCCAGTATCTACATTACTATACCTTTTTAAATTCTGGTTACATTTTAATTTGATGTGCATGTCGGAAAATAAATTATTGAAAACGCATACGAAACTGGATCATAACTTTATTAATGGGAAGCTGTAGCCTTTGACTGAATCGTCATAACCTCCAAACATTCTACTTGCATTCAATTGATGCGCGTTGATGAGACGCTGGACCATCACCTCCACCAGGTTTCGGTATTTGAAGCCTGTGTAGACTACCCATATCGACATCGATTTGAACACCCGGCTTCATGGACGAGAGTAACATTGATGGGGGTGGAGAGGAGCAGGTCATGCTGTCTTGGTGGCATTCCACGACTATCATTTCTGTTGAAAAATGAAAATGCCAAACTATTATGTTATTTTTATCAACATTTAAGCTGCATTAGTTGATGATCTAGCTAAAAAAAATATTTATATACCACTACAGCTGCCATCATCGGAATGTGTGACTTGTAGGATGGAGGATTGCTCGAGTGTCCACTCGGAGGTGATCCATTCCCATTACTACTGTGGGTGGGAGAAGAGAAGAGGTGTTGGAGGTTGAACTCATCCTCGGGTGTGGGACTGCAACTGTTTGTCTTCCACCAGCAGAAATGTATTTTTTGGAGTATGTGTGTTCCACATACGCAAGCTCATTTAGAGTCCTTTGTGTAGCTTTGGATGGACAAACTGCGCAAACTTTGCTGGACTGTCTGGAGTGGAGATGTCCGGAGTGTCTGTTCTAAGATAGGAAGTGCTTGAGAATCGCTTGTGACATATCACATTCATGAGGCTTTTCACCTGAAAAAACTCGGTTTATTAGTTTGCCCGTTATAATGAAGCTGCATTAATTCTATAATAAGTTCTAACCTGTATGAACGAGGTGGTGCTTTTGGAGATGCGCTCTCACACTCTTATGATAAGATAAAGCTCTTAGCTCACACTTTGCATGTGAAGGGCCTTTCCCCAGAATGGGTCCGGAGGTGGCCAAATGTCTTGTAACAAATGTTAATTCATAATGCATCTTGCCATCTTCTTCTTCAAAGGGTAAGGTAGACTCCTATAGCCCTTGCACCCGGACTCAACTCTCCATCAGAGTCAATGTCGTGATCAAGATCGTGATCTTTGCTGCCATTAGAGTCGCTTCCCCCACTGCATAGCCCCATGCTAGAATTTCCTGTTGGTGATATGATGAGTGGAGTGAGCTCCTTAAAGATGTGAAGACTACTCAGTGCACAGAGGGCATATTGACAAAATTTTGTGACAGTGCTTGTCCTTCATGTATGTTATAGAGCATAAAATTTGATGAAAATTGATATGTTACATGGCATGTCAAAGTGTCCATGCATGGTCACAATGACAGGCCAAAGATGAAAGGTCAGATTTCAAAAATATTTTTTTTATAAATTTGCTACTTTCTAATATGGAAAGTTAACCACACAGTAATTATAGTCTATATGAGCAGCAAATGTGCCCCAAGTTTCATGTTGAAATGTTAGATCATTTAAAAGTTACTACAAAATTACTGTTTTTTTTGAAATTTTTCGAAATCGACATTACGACGAACTCCCAAACATTCCGCAGGTTCTGAATCATGATGTATAAACTAGACACCTGGGTACAAGGCCCTGAAGACAAAA
Source organism: Orchesella cincta (assembly GCA_001718145.1). Lineage (NCBI taxonomy): Eukaryota > Metazoa > Arthropoda > Collembola > Entomobryomorpha > Orchesellidae > Orchesella > Orchesella cincta. The sequence goes on from LJIJ01001361.1 coordinate 27,024, forward strand.
TTTGCGGAAAGTACGGGAGTTGGGCAAAAATAAGATTTAAAGTTCAGGTGAAATTACGACGTAATCACCGTATCAGAGCTGGGTAATCTCAAAAAATTCAACGGTAAACATGTACCATATATTATTATTAAATGTAGAAACACGTATTGAATGCATTTGATTGGTTTGAAGTGCAATCAATGTATTTTTGACTCTAAGGGCAATCCCCAACCTTAAATGTCTGCATGAAGAAACATTCTGTAGAAATTTATGACATAAATTTGCATGAAAAATGATAAAAAATGTAGTTACTTTCATATAGAGCATTTGTATGGACGACGGGACTGCTGGTACTAAAAACCGTGAACGTTTTCATTTTGCCCCAATTTAGTTACTTAATACTGATTTTAATATTTTGCTAAAGTAACTATATTATTCAATAGTACTTTCTCTCTCTGCATCAATGTCAACGTCCGACTCTGACTTATCTTCCGGTTTAGTTTCTTCAGTATTAAGGTCTTCAATGTTATCATCATCGTGATTTTCAACAAATGATTGGTGTAAATCATAAATAATTTCTTTAAGTTCTCTCCAACGATTGTGATCTTTTAAATATAATTTAAAATAACCATTCTTGCTTACCCCTGTCAAAAGGATCATAGGCCAAGCTAATAAACGACGCCAGCCTAACCTTATCATCCGTATCGGCTGACATTCCCAGCGTCATGTGCATCCCAATCAGCCCAAGAATCGTGTCCACATACTCCACCCCTGTTTGTCTGTCTTCATCATCATCAGGCGTAACTTCGAGACATTTCGCCCTCATCTGAATTTTTTGGATTTTGTGCGCCTTTGGTAGTACGTCATCTTGCAAATGTTGATTTTGGCGAGGTCATCAAAACAAAAGTTTGATTTTTTACGAACTTTCCTCAGCCCTTCATGGGGCCCAAGAAGGAACGTCGAGTTTGAGCTTGAATAGCAGAAAATGTAGTGTCGTTCATACTATTTGGAAATGACACAAAAAGTCTAGAAGAGAAAATCCAGAGGCTGAATGGAATTTAAGAAAAGGTATTACAGTTTTTCTATGAAAAATGTATTATCATTTACATCTGTTTTTACTGTGACCTAGCTACTATAATTTAGTAGTGTGTTAGCTTATGACCTAATTAGTATTCGCAATGGGTTTGGGCAAGAATCGGGGAGCTTTCACTGAGTTTGAAGCGGGTTGAGAATGGTGTAGATGCTGATTGTGATGCTTGAATGGAGAGGTTTCAGAAGGTAGTTAGGTGGTTCTAACTGACAGGAACTGAATGAGGATGAATGTCACACTGAGAAAACTCGCAGGATTCGTGCAGTCGTGAACGATATGAAATAAATCAAAATAGCGAGATAAACAAAGGAGTTGTGTTTAAATGTCAAAGAAATTGCTATTATTAACTGTGCAAAATCTGGAAATGAACTTTGAATTGGTCGAAACGTTACGCAGAATTTAAGGAAATATAAAATGGTTACAAAATGGAAACTTATTACAGATTGGAAATGATAAAAGTGTAAACCGACATAGCTTACGCGTAGAAGCGATAACGAGTGACAACGAATACAAGTTTACAAGGCCTTTTATAGCTTTTAGACAAAGAATATGTGAACTACAATAAAAGTGACGCTTAGAGTACAATGACTGTGAAACCTGGATAATCTAAAAATAGAACAAACTTCTAGAACGAGAGTTCCACCTCAAAGATCAATACACTGAAGACGAATGTAGACATTTACCTTAATACTAATAATTAACATAATACAAATGAAATGGTCACTCAGAAATGGAAGGAAAACATTTGGTCAATAAATAAAAGAGTGTACCATTCTAGTCAAAGTTATGCATAAACACAAGATTTGATGAGGATTAAAATGTACATAGCAAGCGCGAGGGTACAGGTACTAAATGACACGAGGAGATGAGTAAGTCAAAAGGACACAAAAGTATCAAGTAGCTTCTTATTCCGTAGCCTGAATAAAAAACTAAAAGAATCTGCATTACATATCAAACAACATCATCGTATATTAAAGCATCCACTTCTTCCACGGGTTTGCCCAACCAACTGTCATTCATCGCTGGCATTGTTACTTCATGGTCGGGCAAACGGTTATCCGATCCCACTAATTAAGATGAATTTGGTTTAGTGAAAACGTTTTTGGTTCAAAAATGTAAAGAAGGGCTAATTTGAGTATTTGAACAACTTACGGTGAAAAACGAACTCCATGGGATTCTGATTCAATCTGACCAGTTAGAGAAAGTAGCCGCAGTCGGTCCTCTTGGCTCACGCCGTCTTTCAGGTTATGAAAAGAAAACGTCCGTTCCTTAAAAGTGTGATCAATCTAGGAAAGCATGTCATGAGCTTTCAATGTCACAATGACCTTCAAAACTAATTATAGAAAATATACCTGCTTGACTCGAATCGCAAGCTAGCCACCAAGTTGCAGAGCTATTGATTATGGAAAAATCATATTCAAATTGCCGACCACATTTTCAGCTTTTAAAACGAGGATAGGAAGTGTGGAGTAATAGGACAGGTTTATAGCATACAACATCAATATTGGCACGCTAATAATTTTATTTGCAAGTTGAATTAGTGCCTTTATTTTGTTGTACAGTCTGAAATTGAAAACATAATATTATGTATTTAACCTTTAAGACAACTTTGTGTTATGAAACCGTTAGAAAATCTTACTTCTTCAAACCCAAGACTATCTGATTGTAGCTCCATTTTCAACTTTCTCCAAATGTCATGCGTCGTCAGCAGAGTTGTAATCATAAATGCATTTTGACTGGGAACGAATGCAGAAGTGTACAGCATTAAAATTAGCATGATAAAGGATAAAATGTCTTTTGCAGGTTGATAGATTATAAGATCTCCAAAAACATAGTCCAAAACTGTTTGAGAACAATCAATAAATATAGGCAACCGATACATCCAGAACAATATTGCATGCAAGTTTACGAGAAATGGAATCATCAAAGTCTGTAAGAATTTAAAGTATTAGTAAAATTCAAATGACACATTTTAATATGCTTAAAACAAATTTAATGATTTGTACATACATTCAATCGTGATCTCGACACAATTGTATCAGTGTCAAGCCGGCCACTTGAAGATCAATCAAATTCAGAAGCAGCTCCGACGTCTCCAATATAAGTTTAGGACAATTAAAGTGAGTAACCAACAAGCAATTCCCTCGCAGCCTTCAAATACGTAAATAATTTTTAATTTCTCATGACCAGCCTCCACAAGTTGTTTTGTTACCCAAACTGTAGTTTGTAAAACTGCTATGAAGTGCAGAGAAGCACAGAAAACCTATAGGTGAAAAGCGTGTAGGCCCGAGTCATAATACGCAGAAGATTGTTATTTAAATTAATTATGAGTTAGATAAAACACATTCCGATTTTATTTGAGATGTTTTTATTATCAATTTTTCATACGAGTCTAATCCAACAGTGAAAGGAAGGAGAAGAAAAAAAATTAGAAACTGTCACAAATCCAACCAAATAGTTTGTCTTCATTGCACGGCGGATTTGAGGCATTGTGAAACTTGTAAAAAACTCGTCTATCTGATTGATTGTTGTATCCTGTCCTAATTGTTTCAAAAGTGGTTATGAGTAGACGATTTAGATAATATGAATAATACACTTTTCAAATGATATCAAAGAATTTCTATTCACTATTTAAAGTAATTATGATGCGTGATATTCGTATCTACATTAGAAAAGTCATCTTAATTTCGTTAGACAACAACACAAATATTATTATTATTTGAACTCTACTTTCCACGCCTTCAACAAACAAGCATCAAATGAACAGGTTTCTGGTCTGGTTATCAAAGCATCCACTCCACATGTATTGTAGCCGTACAAACGTATAAGTATAATGAATTATTAGTAAAACAACATAAGATGAGTCACGAATAACAGCAACAGTAATTCTTGTATAAAAAATTGCATTCCTTTCTCCACACTTCACCGGTACAAAAGCGACAACATTTCTCATCCAAACAACGCATTTTATATGCATTTCATATAGCATTACATTTTTACAACTAAACTTACAAAATGTGAGGAACACTTTTAACATACGCAGAAGTTTCAAAAATGTCATATTTCATACTGTGAAATTCAGCATGCATCAAATAAGAAAGCTTGTCCACTTTCTCTTGAGGCATCACTGTATGATCAGCAACCGCACATATTCTGAAAGGTTTTGGCCAGAATACAACAGGTTCAATCTGTATGCTGTAACACCAATCTATCAAAAACGAAAATCATAGACGGATTTTTGAAAAATTAAGTTCAACTTCCACTAATAACATGTTATAATGAGTGCACATCAGAGATGCAAGCAAATGAAATTCTTCATTCATCTTCACTTCATTTTGGTTTTTGAAAGGGTCTCTTCATTCATCTTCATTCACGTGAAGATAGAAAGGTGAAGTCTTCATCTTCAAATAAAACCAAACCTTCGTCTTCATTCATCTTCATTCACGGGTGCTCTACGTTCTTCATCTTTCTTCATTAATTTTCATGTACCATAATGTATATACTGAAAATTCGTTATACCTCAAATAATTTAAGTGTGAAATTGGAACTGCTGCACCAATTCGTTAGCTTATTCTCCCTTCTTCGTTTTACTTTTCGTTATTACCTTAACCTCACGTACTAATTTAACATTTACAGTGCAGATTACGATCAACATATAACAATAAAGTATCGTTTAAGTTGCTCGAGTTGGGAAAGGACAAATTGTAATTGGAAATATAAACGGTAAAATTTTGAAAATGTAATTGAGAAGTAGATTTTGAGGAAATAACAAGGCTCAACTCAATGCAGATTGCTTCATGCTCGGTAGAAGAGCATTCGGATGGTATGAATTATGAAACCACGATGTGTTTATGCCAAAAGAAAACTTTATAGAAATTTTTATAACTTTTAAACCCATCTGGAGTTGTTTTGTGTAAATGCAGCCTTTGCTCTAAAGCATAATTCGGTTTGATGCTGTACAATGTGAATTTGTTATGTTGGATTTGAAGATGAAGTAAATGTTACAGCCTTCATTCTTCATTCACTTCACAAGAGCCCATCTTCATTCTTCTTCATTCATTTGTGAAGATTTGCCCTTGTCTTCATTCATCTTCACGAAATTAGGAGCTCTTCACGTGAATGAAGTCTTCAAATGTCTTCACGTGAATGAAGACTTGCATCTCTGGTGCACATATATTTATGCCAAAATAGAGTAAATATCACTCGTAAAGAAGATGTTACCTGAAGGGGAAAGTTGATTCTTGAATTGCCCCGAGATTCTCCCAATGGATTTGTGAGGATTTCATCAGCTCGGAAAGGTGTTGATAAAGTTCCTTCGGGAATATTGACACTGCCTATGCACGCCATAATAACTATTATGTAACTTAATTGTCAAAACACACTTTAAATGGAATATAAGTAGGCTTTTTATTTTTTAAATGGTCACTGGCTAGCAGCAATGTATCCTATGACTATGTAGGTGGTGGTGTTGTTGGTGCACAATTGCTTTCTCAATCTAAACTTATAGGTCCCGTATTCGGTAAAGAGTCCCGAGGAGACTGACAAGTCAAAAAACACATTCTGGTTTTATGACTTTCATCCTTTCAATTTTGTGTATCGTGGAAAAGTTAAATGTATGAAATCATCATCATGTAAAACCATAAGCTGAACACACACTCATGTCCAAAACCACGCTACAAGTTGATCATGTACAGGTTCCGACTGACGTACATACATTTTCGGAGTTCCACCGCCACTTGTTGACATTCAGCGGCGAAGGGATGAGTTTGGACCACCAAAGAGATCACCTAACAGTAGTAGTAGTTATCCACCTCACTTTCACCACTTCCATTCCTCAAGTGAGAACCCCAACCCGTTGATTCCACCTCAAAATGGACATGGTCATCATCATCATCAGACCACTGAGTAGTCTTCATCTTTTAAGGAGCTCACTCCACTCATCATATCACCAACAGGAAATTCTAGCATGCTATGCAGTGGGGGAAGTGACTCTGGTGGCAGCAAAGATCACGATCTTGATCACGACATTGACTCTGATGGAGAGTTGAGTCCGGGTGCAATAGGAGCCTCCCATACCCTTTGAAGAAGAAGGATGGCAAGATGCATTATGAATGTAACATTTGGCCAACTGTCCAATCTGAAAGTCCACCTCCGAGCCCATTCTGGGGAAAGGCCCTTCAAGTGCAATGTGTGAACTAAGAGCTTCACCCAGCTGGCGCATCTTCAAAAGCACCACCTCGTTCATACAGGTTAGAACTTTTAATTTAATTAATGCAGCTTAAACCTTCATGACCTTAGTAAAGGGGCAAACTAATAATCCGAGTTTTTTTAGGTGAAAACCCTCATGAATGTGAAATATGTCACAAGCACTTCCAATTTAAAACAGACACTCCGGACATCTCCATCCAGACAGTCCAGCAAAGTTTACGCAGTTTGTCCATCTAAAGCTACACAAAGGACTCTAAATGAGCGCGTATGTGGAACACACATACTCCAAAAATACATTTCTGCTGTGGAAGACAAACAGTTGCAGTCCCACACCCGAGGATGAGTTCAACCTCCAACACCTCTTCTCTTCTCCCACCCACAGTAGTAATGGGAATGGATCACCTCCGAGTGGACACTCGAGCAATCCTCCATCCTACAAGTCACACCATTCCGATGATGGCAGCTGTAGTGGTATATAAATATTTTTTTTAGCTAGATCATCAACTAATGCAGCTTAAATGTTGATAAAAATAACATAATAGTTCCAAATTTTTATTTTTCAACAGAAATGATAGACGTGGAAAGTCACGAAGACAGCATGACCTGCTCCTCTCCACCCCCATCAATGTTACTCTCGTCCATGAAGCCGGTGTTCAACATTGATGTCGTTGGAAGCCTTTCCGCACGAATTTCCCTGTGTGCATGAATGATGGTCAAGGCCTTGTGACATAAAGCGCGTATAACTTAAAAGTTGAAAGTCAATTTTTAACTCATAAGGATTTCATGCAACTTTGATGCTCCCGTTTGAAGCCTTTCCGCACGGCGAATTTGCTTTGTTGTGCATAATGTCAGGTCAAGGGCCTCCTGTGACATAATTTTGGTGGAGGCTTATAACTTAAAAGTTGTGAAAGTTTCAATTTTAACTCATAAGGATTTCATGCAACATTGATGCTCCCGTTTGAAGCCTTTCCGCACGGCGAATTTGCTTGATGTTGTGCATGAATGGTCCCTAGGTCAAGGGCCTCCTGTGACATAATTTTGGGTAGGCCGCGCTTATACTTAAAGTTGTGAAAGTTTCAATTTTAACTCATAATTTTCATGCAACATTGATGCTGCCGTTTGAAGCCTTTCCGCACGGCGAATTTGCTTGATGTTGTGCATAAATGGTCCCTAGGTCAAGGCCTCCTTGACATAATTTTGGTGGAGGCCGCGCTTATAACTTAAAAGTTGTGAAAGTTTCAATTTTAACTCATAAGGATTTCATGCAACTTTGATGCTCCCGTTTGAAGCCTTTCCGCACGGCGAATTTCCTTGCTGTTGTGCATGAATGGTCCCTAGGTCAAGGGCCTCCTGTGACATAATTTTGGGGTAGGCCGCGCTTATAACTTAAAAGTTGTGAAAGTTTCAATTTTAACTCATAAGGATTTCTAGCAACATTGATGCTGCCGTTTGAAGCCTTTCCGCACGGCGAATTTGCTTGATGTTGTGCATGAATGGTCCCTAGGTCAAGGGCCTCCTGTGACATAATTTTGGGGTAGGCCGCGCTTATAACTTAAAAGTTGTGAAAGTTTCAATTTTAACTCATAATTTTCATGCAACATTGATGCTCCCGTTTGAAGCCTTTCCGCACGGCGAATTTCCTTGCTGTTGTGCATGAATGGTCCCTAGGTCAAGGGCCTCCTGTGACATAATTTTGGTGGAGGCCGCGCTTATAACTTAAAAGTTGTGAAAGTTTCAATTTTAACTCATAAGGATTTCTAGCAACATTGATGCTGCCGTTTGAAGCCTTTCCGCACGGCGAATTTGCTTGATGTTGTGCATGAATGGTCCTAGGTCAAGGGCTCCTGTGACATAATTTTGGTAGGCCGCGCTTATAACTTAAAAGTTGTGAAAGTTTCAATTTTAACTCATAATTTCATGCACTTTGATGCTCCCGTTTGAAGCCTTTCCGCACGGCGAATTTGCTTGATGTTGTGCATAAGTGGTCCCTAGGTCAAGGGCCTCCTGTGACATAATTTTGGTGGAGGCCGCGCTTATAACTTAAAAGTTGTGAAAGTTTCAATTTTAACTCATAAGGATTTCATGCAACATTGATGCTGTCGTTTGAAGCCTTTCCGCACGGCGAATTTCCTTGCTGTGTGCATGAATGTCCTAGGTCAAGGGCCTCCTGTGACATAATTTTGGGGTAGGCCGCGCTTATAACTTAAAAGTTGTGAAAGTTTCAATTTTAACTCATAAGGATTTCATGCAACTTTGATGCTCCCGTTTGAAGCCTTTCCGCACGGCGAATTTGCTTGATGTTGTGCATAAATGGTCCCTAGGCCAGTGACATCAATTTGGTGTTAGGTGCGAACAAGGTAGAATAATTAGCAAGGACCTCCTACAATAGTCTCTTATTTCAATATTTGTACCCTTCAGCACGTTAAATTCATGAAGCCATATACTTGCGTTCTTTTCGAACTCTTCCGCACGGCGAATTTGCTTGCTGTTGTGCGTGAATGGTTCCTAGGTCAAGGGCCTCCTGTGACATAATTTTGGTGGAGGCCGCGCTTATAACTTAAAAGTTATGAAGGTTTCAATTTTAGTCCATAAGGATTACATGTAATTTTGATGCTCCCGTTTGAAACCCTTCCGCACGGCAGATTTACTTCTTACTGGGCATGGGGGGCCCTTATGGTAAGGGCCTTTTGTGGTGCAAATTTGGTCGAGGCCGTGTTGACGGTTACAAAGTTACCGTTATAATTATTTTTTAAATTAGAATTTAGAAAGAAAGTAATAGCCCTGATAATTGATTTGGTGTATTTTTTAATGTTTATGGAGGTTAAAGAGGTTTGGAGGACTCATGGGCCCTTAATTTGACGTTTTTTTAATAAAAAAATTGGAGCGTGCTGAGGGGTATCCTTACCTGGGTATTTCGGCAAACTCGTCACTTTTCTTAGGCATATTTTATGTGTTAACTGATACAAAGCACCTAGCTCATAGACGTGCATCAAAAACACATGTGATTTAGTTCATGAATAAAGTGTTTCACTTCGTTTCCGGCGAATTGGATAAGTTTTCAAAGGTTAACAACTTAACCATCATGGTCAATTGATATCTGACAGTGACAAACAACTTGTCACTTTTGTCGGTGAAAGTAGTAGGTCTGCTTATCTCCTTTCACCCACCACCTTTTAAGGAGAAATTTAGAAGACTGGCAAAATGAAGTGGAGTTCGGCTAAAGTTCGAGACACGTTTATCCAGTATTTCGTAAAGAATACTGGGTTTCCACACACATTCGTCCCGTCCAGCTCGATTGTGCCAAGGAATGACCCTTCGTTGGCGTTTGTTAATGCCGGCATGAACCAGGTTCACTAATAAATATTATGACTTACTTTAAAAGTTTATGCAAACTAGGTGATTTAATTTAATGATTTGCTTTTCCAGTTTAAAGATGTTATCCTTGGATTTGGAAGACCACAGCATGTGAGGGCCACAAATAGCCAGAAATGTTTGCGAATTAATGATTTACACTTGGTTGGTGCTGACACGTATCATCATACTTTCTTTGAAATGCTTGGGAATTGGTCCTTCTCCAATTATTTCAAGGTATATATTAGAACCGGAAGAGTTATTAGCTAAATTCCATAATGTGTTGATATATATTTGAATTCTATGTAATTATATTTTTGGTTGAATTTGCAGAAGGAAGCTTGTGGAATGGCTTGGGACTTGCTAACAAAGGATTACGGCCTCGACCCTGATCGCCTTTTTGTGACCTATTACGCTGGTTGCGGTACGGTACCAATGGATAGAGAGACGAAATTAATTTGGGAGTCCATTGGAGTGAAACCGGAGAGAATATTGCCATTCGGAAAGGAAAACTTTTGGCAAATGGGACCTATAGGTCCTTGCGGACCTTCCACAGAGATACATTACGATCATCGTGGCACTAACCTCGATCCAGGTTCAGAAATTAATGGTGATTCTGGACTGGTAGTTGAAATTTGGAACTTGGTCTTTATGCAATATAACAAAATGCAAAGCGGAGAGTTGGAGCGACTTCCTTTGTCTCATGTTGTGGACACTGGTGCAGGACTTGAGAGACTTTGTGCTGTTCTGAATGGGAAAGTGTCAAACTATGATACTGATCTCTTTCAACCAGTATTTGGGAAGGTGCAGGAGTTGTCTAAGGTGGCAGGATATGGAGGTGACTTTTCTGCAGCGGCAGAACGAGATCGGTGCTACCGTATTTTTGCGGATCATATTAGAGCTATTACAGTAGCACTGGGAGATGGTATTCTACCCCAAACGAAGTAAGTTTTGAGTTAATTTATCTTTCAAATATAGAATGTTCTGATAATAAAATGTTTTTTTTTGTAGTCAAAAAATTCGAAGACTGATTCAACGCACTTTGGCCGTTTCCGATCAACAGTTTCAAGCCAAATCCTTGTCATCCAAAGATAAGCTGGAATTTCTAATGGAATCAGTAACTCAAGTAGGAGACAGCTTGGGTCACATTTTTCCTGAAACAACTGTACTGAAGCCAGAAATTTCTAAAATTCTGTCTGTAGAAATTGACAGATACTCAGAATTTACCTCCAAACAACCTGGAAAAACTCCCACCTTGTCGGAGATCCCTGAGATTTTACTAAGTGATTTTCCTGCCTTATCAAGAATAAGTAAAGAGGATTTGGCTCAAGTCAAAGAAAAGGGGAATGTTGATGGAAGTATTGCATTTAAGTGGTATGACTCTGTTGGAGCAACCCAAGAAGCTATTGAAGAGCTCTGTTCCGCTTTCGGACTAACATTTGACAAGACTGGAATGGATCAGGAAATGAAACGGCTGAAGAAACAGTTTAGAGACGAAGTGACAAAAGAAATGATAGAAAATGAAGATCGCATTTTTATTCGCAAGTTGGAATCCCTTATGGCCCTTTACAATCCACAAGACAGCGGTGGTCTTTGTAATCCAACAATGAATGTTGTGAGAGAAGCTAGTCCTATTTTTGTTGAGTGGATGTTTGATGGTAGTGGAGACCCTGTGGAGGAGATTTCTACCAACGACAAGGAGTCACATTGGTTGATACTGAATAAAACGCCGTTTGTTCCTGGTGATATTGATTTTGAGTCGGATAGGGGAGTTTTAGTACTTGAAAATGGGTGTAAATTAAATGTAGAGCACGTAAGGCAGCTACCATCAGGATGGATTTTGCATTTAATTAAGGTAGACTTTGACTTGTCCTTTAAAAATACTTTTCACTTTTTTTTAATAATATATAGTATTTGTAATTTTAATTGGTTTCCTTCTGATATACAGGACGTTCCGGAAATTGGACTGAGTCGTAAAGCAACCATCAAGAAATTTGAAATCGACAACGGTATTAGATTCGGCAGAGAAATGAGTATCAAAGCAGTTGCGTATACGAAATGGTGGTTGAAGAAACGCTACGGCGTAGTCCGCACCGCTAATGAATGTGCTCTGAAAGAAACGTGTCAAATGACTGTGACCCTACTCGAGGGCGAACTGACTCTTCCAGATATTCATCAATTGCAACATGACTCGAACGAACAGGGGGTGGCCTTGGTCGTTACAAAAAAGTCAAATCCCAGTAATAAAGCAGGCACCTCTGAACTTATTTGTGCTACCGGACTGGCTGCAGAAATAAGTTTACGCTATGGGCAAGAAGTTCTCGACTGCCTTGCAGAAATTCAGGAACTTTGCAAAGAAGCTACAACTCTAAATAATGATCATAATTCTAAAACCAAAGAAGTTTTGAAAATTTTAGTTGATCGGACATCCGAGTGCGTCAAACGACCGGATTTACTCTTGCCATTTGAAGTGTATAAAGAAGCAGAGAAGGTGCTACATGACGCAGAAAAGATCCTGTGGAAAAATCAAGAGCAAATGGAGATAACACGAATGATTCATGAGATTGCTGGGATTGCTCAAGAAAAGAAGACTAGTTTTGTTCTCAAGCTGTTTGACAGCGATCATGAATTCAGCTCCCTGAAAAAGGTGACTAGGGCAGCGGACCAGAAACCAATTCTGGTGCTGATTAGATCTACTGATGACTTTATTCATGGGAGGTGCTCCGTTCCGAAAGGTTTACTAGAGTCAAGAGGGATATCGGCAGAGGATTGGATGAAATGTTTTACTGCCAAGTTGGGCAAAGGAGTTGTGGCTGCACCAAAAGGGCAGGATGGAAGGTTCCAAGTTAATTTGAAAAGGATTCGAGTGTATGATTGTCAAGATAGGCTAGGTCCTGCTCTTGAAAGTGCCAGAAAGTATATAGAGGACAGAGTGGATAAAATGTTTATTGAAGATGGTGGTAGTAGTAGAAGTAGTGGATGACATAAAAGTAGTAAATCTACGCAGAGTCAGTAAGATTACAGTAATTATGATGACAAATAGATATTACAACATGTAGCCATTCTTGTCATTTTTTAAACCAAATAAATGTATTGTGGTCGTCTCAAGTATTAAAAATGTTGAAATCTGAAGTTTATTATCTCATTAATTAATTATGGCGCATAAGTAACCTAATTAGATGGAGATAGTAATACCATATATTGTAATATAGTCGAGATTAATTTTTGGTTCCTCCTAAAATCAGCAACCTTGGTGGTCAAATGAGATTAGGTTGAAGTATGTACGTATGTACAAGTAATTTACCAGTAGGATATTACTCGTAATTAGGAGGGGTAGTTTTTTGGCATTCGTGCAAGATAAATAGGTCACCGTCACCCGAGGAGGCGATGAAACTTTTGCATTGTTGCATAATATTTATGAGCCCCGAATCCGATGAAAATAGCTCTCTTGATTATGGAGTGGAACAGAAAACAAGCACCGTGAAATTGCACAGCAGTACTATACGGGTTACACACGCGATGCCAATATGTAATTCGTAATTAGAACTAATTGGTCAGCTTCCGGCCAGACAGCGGAACGCATGCTCTCTAGTTTCTTCACTCCTTGCGTACAAATGGTCAGAAAACCCTTGTGTCCCTTCGGGGTTTATGACATGCAACTTACAGTATCAGTTACCAAATAGGAGCCGAGTTAGTATCATTCAGTCTACGTTTGTGGGATGAAGTGTTTATTTGAAATGTTTTCCTCAGGTCATTTTGTTAAGTACAGTACGATTACTCAATCTGTACAATGACAAGAAAACCGACTTTTAGATTCATAATTTTCGTATTTGGTGTTTTTATAGCTGTATTAATAAGTTCCGTTAACAGTTTCCCATACAATAGCAATGGCACTGAGAAATTTGTTGCGAATCAAAATATTCCAGTTGAAGGCACTGCTAGAATGCAGATTTATTCCGGATCTCCATCATGGTTTTCTATCATTACTGCTCGTAAGAAGGACATGTTCATGGACTTTCTAAAGTTTTTTTTAACAAGAATTCTCACAAAGAAATGGACGACAAAGTTGGCCATAAAGAGGTTGGATAAAGTTAAAGCTTCACTCATCAAATACTACGGTAAGGTAGTGCTATTGAATCGACTTCTTTCTTATTTTTGTATGACCAGAAATAAAAATGTTTCTCTAAACAGCTAAGCAGACCCTATTCCAAACAACTGAGACGACATCAGCTAGGAACAAACCATTCGGGTTCCCATCACTGGAAGGAGCTCTTTTGTCTTTGGCCTTCTTGACTTTCTCCGTTTTCCTTATCGATCTAGTTCAGGTAATAAATAATCTATGAAGCTATGATTTTACATCAATTTGTATTTTAACGTTTTTTTCTAATTTATATGCTTTTTATGTCTTAGACACTTTTGGCTAAACTGAAATTGACAACCACTGTAACCGCAGCACCTGCTCTTTCGTCATACCTTGGTGGACGAAGCAGAACGGGTTCATCGCTCAAGCACAGTTCTAAGCGTGGTTTATATGAGAGCGACATAAGCTTTGACGATGAGCGAATGACGACGCTTTCTTCAAAAGTACTTTCTGCGATTGAGAGACCTTTCCAAAAGTTTTAGTACTGACGAATGATAATGTTTTATTGCAATATAAGGAATGTAATTGAGGACTGTCTGTCCTATTTTCTTAGTTATCGTTAGTACGATAATCGTAGTACGATTGCCATAATATAATGTGTAATGAAAGTTTCGTGTAAAATTAGGGGTACAGTGAGAATAGATTAATACANNNAAACAAGGTTAGTACATAAGTAAAGTAACTACATAACTATAATACATACACATTAAGTAGCAGACAGCCGTTTGGAGTTGAGGCATATGCGATATATGTTCGATCGGGAATGTGACGGAGAACAATATTCCAGCATCTATTCATTGCGCTACTCCACTATTTTTGAGAAAATTCAATTTGAAATCTTACTACCCAATAGGGTTTATATGCATATAAGAAATTTACCATGCCATAGATACACTGTGATAATTACATGCATATACGTAGATAGATCGATGGATTGCTCAATTCATTCTTTTCCTCTGAACACGTGTATGATTACCCTTAAATTATTAGGTTTGGTTATTTTTGGTTAGGTTAAATTGTTGTGTACACTGCCACTATAGTGAGACTGTTAGGTTATAAAATTCTGAAGCGAATTATAATGTTATTGTGCAGCAATTATGAGTCGACCAAATTGTGTAGTCAACGAAATCGCCCCTTTGTGTACATGGGTGTAACTATAGAACTCATACCCTGTTGAGTGAATTTTCTCAAAAATAGTGAGGTAGCGCAATGAATAGATGCTGAAATATTGTTCTCCAGGAAATTCCCGATCGAACCATATATCGCATATGCCTCAATTCCAACGGGCTGTCTCCTTTATTTGTTCCGAAAACAACTTACATAATATGTAGTTATACTGTGTAATTACGGTTTTTTAGGGTTTGTAGGGGTTAGTATTAGCAATGATTAAAATAATTTTGATAGCTTTTGTTATACTTCTTTACATGAAAATGCATGTCATATTTAGTGAGAATGACAAGCAGCATGCAGAGAGCAAATGCACAGAATCTATCTTTTTCCCTTCTCCTAGCATTAAGTTTGGTTTTATAGGTTAAGCCAAAGATACTACATGAAAAATATACCATCCCCGTGGAAAACTTTTATTAACTAAACTAAAGTAAATTTCCACGGTGATGGTATATTTTTCATGTAGTATCTTTGGGTTAAGCGGCTACTGCTACATTAATAGTTTCCTCCGTTGTATTCATCTGCAACATTGAGCTCTAATAACAAACTTTTTTGTTATTCTCATGTCTCTGATCTGCAATAGGCAAAAAAACTAGCTTTCAAGTTATAATGATTTATTATTAATATTGAACGAAATTAGTGTACAATAGATTATATAACAAAAAGAAATTTTTAGTAATACATATATTAGTTAATTAACTACATAATAATTATGTAATAATAATAAATATGTGGTTTTAATAAACATGATTGAATAATAAATTCTCATTGATAGGGCCTGTCTTAAATAATTTTATCTGGTTGGCTGCAATTAGAAGTTTTATATTAAATAGTATTTACTTATGAACCTGTATCTCCGCATTTGGAATCAATCCTACAGAATGTGTGTTTTAGCCTCAACAATGAGCTACAAATTACAATCGCTGACATAATTACAAGGTCTGGGGTGGCTTACTTTTGTTATGTCTCACTAAATATTTTATCCGGTGGAGTCTGGTATGAATATGAAAGGATGAAGAAACTTGCATGTTTGATATTGTTCTTACTTTGGCGAGTTATTGCTTCATTAGATTTAAAATCAATATGTTGAAAATTAGCCATAAATGGAAATAGTTTTTTTAAAATTTATTAAATTACATTACATGATACAAAATATCATTTAATGATGTGTTAAATTTTGAAAGCCAAGATATTCTTTGCAAAATGACATTATCTGCGTGTGAATTAGGAACGGTGCATTTTAAACTTATCCAGTTGAGATACGTGCAAAATAGTGAGCAATTGAAATGAGTGCATGCAAGAAATCTGGAAATTCCTTCTGGTTATCTCTAAAAAAGTGTTTACATTCTACAGCTACCATTCACTTACCAGATTAATAATTTTGCAGGCCAAACAGAAAATACAAAATGATGAGGGTTTTGCAAAGGCAGTGATAAAGTTTTCTCAAGGTTTTTGCATCGCGTGAGTACTAGAGACTAGAGACACGTAATAATAATCTGTAAGAGTTTACTCAACTCTGTTTACATTCAAAATTGCATAAAGAACCCCATCCTCATTCCATTTGCGTGTATGTAGTATAAAGTTGAGGGTTGAACAGGGAAGTTTGCAAAACCATCAAAATGTTTCGCCTTATCTCGACCCTCATAAACCTATATTGTATTATATATCAATGCGAATGGAGCCTCAATCCACCCTTCTTTACCACGAACCCTTTTGATAACCGAATTTTTCCTAGACCGCGTATCTTGACTGCTGAGAGTGGTCTTGGACGAAAAGGCCGTCTTTCCGATGACGGCAATGCGGAAATTGTCTACACGCAAATTGGACCTGTGCAAGGTTTCAAGATGAAGATTAGCAATAGCAAAGAAGTTTTTGCGTACACAGGTGTGCCTTATGGGGAGTCAACAGCGGGGGAAAATAGATTTCGACCTCCCGTTGCAAAGAAACCTTGGCAAGGGGTGTGGGATGCAACGTTTCCAAGTCCAATGTGCCTTCAATACTTACCTTTCGCAGCGGGAGTCGATCAGGTACGCGGAAAAGAGGACTGCCTTACGGTCGACATTTACACACCACAACTTCCAAGAAATGGAAGCGAACATCGACTTCCAGTATTTTTATTTATTCCTGGGGGCTCGTTCTGGTTTGGGGATAGTAGAACTTATGGACCTAAATATTTATTGAGGGAGGATGTTATTTTTGTTGCAATCAATGTCAGAATGGAAGTTTTCGGGTGGTTATCAACGGGTGATGAGCATGCTCCGGGAAACTGGGCACTAAAAGACCAAGCATTGTCGATTGAGTTTGTGCACAACAACATAAAGCGTTTGGCGGTGATCCAAATAAGATAATTATTGGCGGAATGTCAGTAGTGCCGTGACAGCTCATTTGATGCTGTTCACTAACCATAGGGCGGAATTATGTCAGTGGAATAATGTGTTTTAGTGGAACATCTTTGTATGCTAGTTTAGATGTCCATGGAAGTGTTCGACGAATTTCCGATTCCGCAGCTGAATCGGTAGGATGTCCTACTTCCGGAGGAGTTGGCGGTGAAGGTTCCAAACGAATGGTGGAGTGCTTAAGGAAGATCCCAGCATTTTTGTTGGTACAGTTTCAGCGACTAGCTCGGTATACGATTCCACCAGCAGTGTTCACACCCACTTTGGAACCTCCGGGCCCTTCTGCTTTCATTACGGAGCCACGGAAGTTCAATACATGAAAAGGGCCGTGCCTCCAATTCCTCTTATTGTATCAAGGGCAGAGGATGAACTCCAAATGGAACTACTTCCAATGCGCCCCTCTTTGCCCTTCTTACCCCTCTATTTTCAGTTGATGCCTGTTGCTTTCCATCTTGGTTTTAGAAATACTTTTGACATTGTTGACGCGTCGGTTTCCCAAGCATCGTTCAGGAAAGTTCACCAGTTTTACTTTGGGAAAAGTACACCTCCAAATTTCCTTGTGGGACCAGACTATTCTACATTTATTCAGATGATGAATGACGCTTTTGTCAATGCTCCCATGTGGAAATCGATAGAGTATCATCATAAAATAGCTCCAACGTATGCGTACATTCAGAAAAATAATGTGATTGGAGAAATGCCGCTGTTGGCGTTTGCTAGAGGAATTACAAGGCGCTATGGGGCTGGGCATGGTGTAAGTAGCATTTAAGATATCATTTTAAATCAACTTCTTTATTGATTACAATTCAATACGTTTCACATTTTATTTTTCAGTCAGAACTGGGCCTACTCTTCAACATGAGTCGGATGACGTACCCACTGAAGCCCGGAAGTGATTTTGACATTGCGTCAAGACGCCTAGTCAACTTGATTGTTAATTTTGCTGATCATGGGTAAAGCTACAAGCTACTGTAGCTATCTTTAAAATAGGTTGCATTCTGCGTAATAAAAGCTCAATCATGATTTGAATTTTAGTGCTCCTCTCTACCGCAATGAAGAAGGAAAGTTACTTGACGTGTGGAAACCAGTGACAGACATGAATAACCCGATTGCTCTTGAGGTTGGACTTGTAAAGGATATTAAAATGATTGTTGACCCCGTAAAAGCTTCTGGGCGGCTAAGGATTTGGGAAGAAGTAGTTTTGTAACAAAATGATGTATTTATTTTCTTAAAGCAAGCACTGAAAATAAAAGCATATTTATATATGCGTGAGAAGATCAAAGATAAAATTCATTGTCGTTTCTGCGTAAATCAGGGTTATTGCATGTCAGACAAATGAAAATGGTTTTCTTGATTCCTAATGACCTTGGTGTAGAAAGAAATAGCTGATGTGGAAGCTCAAAGGTAAGCAAACGACTGATAAATGTAGGAAATATGCGATAATGGGGGACGCATGTGCATGCATTTCTTTCAAGGAAATTCCACTACCACAAGGTATTTCCGGAATTTTTCGCCTCTTTCTTTCACCTCTCACGTTGAGTATTTGAGACTAAATCATCAACTTGAAATGGGACCAACATTTCTTGTCCAGTTTTTGTGTGCCTGGTTCCAATGTGAATTCGGGCCCATGCCTCCGTTCATTTACACAAATCCAGATAATCGTCGTCTCCTCCCTCCTAATCCCCTCAGTGCCCCGTTCCGCTCAGGTGAATCGTTTTCTAATGAGCCTGTTGTGCATACAAACCTTGGTCCCATCCGAGGTTTCAGAATGAAGATAAGCGAGTCGCGAGAGATTTTTAGTTTTACAGGCGTTCCCTATGGAGAGTCCACAGCTGGGGCAAATCGGTTCCGGGATCCTGTGCCAAGGAGACCTTGGAAGGGCACATGGGATGCCACGTACCCCAGTCCATTTTGTGTTCAATCAAGTGCCACTCTCGGCAATATGATACGTGGCCAAGAAGAATGCCTCTTCCTAGGTTAGAGTTGTGATTTAGTTAGCAGTAAACATTTTTCAGCCTGTCTTGATCCGTAATGATGATGTTGTTCTCATATTAGACATTTACACACCTAAAATCCCCCAAAATGGGGATAAAAATCATCCGCTTCTCCCAGTCATTATGTGGATTCCTGCAGGTTCCAGCACCTTTGGTCGAAGTCGCTTCTACGGACCCAAATACTTTCTGAGAGAAGATGTAATTCTGGTACCAATCAATCATCGTGTTGGTCTTTTCGGATATTTATCAACGGGTGATGAGCACTGCTCCGGAAACTGGGCCCTTAAGGACCAGGTATAACGTTCTATTTTATATGGAAAGAAATGTATTCGCACACACAAGTAATATCATGATGTAGTTTAAAGGAAATTTATTCTAAAGAAAGTATAGATTTAACATAATTTATATTTTAGTAAATAAACAAATATTCTAATTTAAAGTATTTAAATATGATAATACATTATACAGGCATTATCTGTGGAGTGGGTGCACAACAATATAAAAGCTTTTGGAGGTGATCCAAATAGAATAATTATAGGTGGGATATCCAGTGGTGGTTCCACTTCACATCTGATGCTGTTCACGAACCATAGGGCGAGAAATTTTATAAAAGGGATCATTGCAATGAGTGGCACAGCACTCGTGAACCAAGCATTAGATGCTGTCGGTCAAGTTCGAGAAATGTCTGACTTGGTCGCAGATTCTGCTAATTGTCCCAACTCCACCGCTCGGGATGGTTCCTGGAGAATGGTACAATGCCTCCAATCATGGATCCGTACATGCTAGCAGCTCGCTTTGCATCAGCCTCTCCTCTTGCAGTTCCCCCTCCAGTTTCGACCTGTGATTGAGCCTAGAATCC
>LJIJ01001362.1:0-47198 GCA_001718145.1 Orchesella cincta
CTGATTTGAGGCCAGTTATTTGAATTAATTCAAAAACTCGTTGGAAAGAAGTTTGAAATTTGTGTGAATATTTTGCATAAATAGGTTGAAATTACGGGTCTCCCTTTGGATGAAACTTAACTACAAATCCAAAAACCCAAAAAAGATATGGGATTTTAATTGTGTGCCCAATATAGGTTTTTTGCAGTAAAATCGTTTCGCCGATGGATTTATATTACGGTTGAGGCGTATATGAGATAGTAATTGATAATTTACACAAATTATGATAACGATATAAATGTAATCTAAAACAAATAATTTAAAAACATGCCAAATCTTTCTTTTCAATTATATATGGCCAGTCAATTTGTCACCGATAATGGTACAATCCATTATATATTAATTTACATATCATTACATATTAATTAGGTGGTAATGTGAGGTTAAGTGAGTAATCAGCTAGACTGTTTCATTTCAAAAATCGAATTTAGGTCTAAATTCCATAATAAAATTCTGGACGAAAATTGATTTTATTTATTTTATTTATCAGAGCAAAACAAGAAGCTGGTTTTTGCGTTGGCATTGACGTATGTGTTAAAACTTTTGTACCGGCTACCAGTGGTCGAATCAACTAACTTAATAAATGAATTCCAATAGATCTTAGTAATGTTATTTCCCTTCAGAAAACGCACACAATACAAGTGTATATACCTATGCCGTTGCACGTTTGCAAGAAACGTTTAGAAATCTTGTAAGGTATAACATACTTTAAAAATTCTTATTTTCTATACTAGATACAGAAAGGTGACGCTGATCCAAATACATAAATATTTTATATTATATCAACCCGCTCAAAGAAAAAATGAAAGTATTAAATCTACTGGAAGAACATTCTCCTTATAAAGATGCAACGATGCTTCATCAGCCGGATTTCCAGCAGGCCAATACCTTGCCACAACCTGAACCCCCTCTGGTAACCACCCAGTAACAACATACCCATATCCAACACGATTCGTTCCCTTCCAGACTTGTTGCGAAAACTCTTCAAGTCACCGTTTGTTCCATCAAACGCTGGCCAAGGATACTATTTGCTCTCCGTGAACCACTTGTAAGCAATCACAGCTCCTAGCATATCCACGTTAACTGGAATGCCCGAGTCCATTCCAACTGATCTACCAACTCCCCAACGGGCTCAGGTTTTCATGAACCTGAATTGACTGTGTTGGATAATAATCTTTTCCAGCTTGCCATATAAAAAGCTGCCCCGAAGCAGCCCCGGTACTCCGTGATGAGCACGCAAATCATTTTCCCTATTCCACATCGCCATTAGAAAGGTTGTAGGCTCGTTCCAATGAGATTGCTAGAATGTAGATAATTTTAAATTCACGGAAATACAAAGAACTCAATAAAATTCCTTACCACATCGCTAATGGCCAATGACCCATGTATATCTTCCAATGCAAGCAAGAAACAGTGTACCAAGTTCTCGTATCTGTAGACCTCCGGATCGTTTAAAAATTTATAGAATGGTCGGTCCAATTTCTCTGTCAGGTACTGTTATCAAAATATCTATGTTAAAGCTCGTAACTAAAGAGCAATAGTAACTTTAAAACAGTTAGTTAGACCACATGCGCCCAGGTAATCCGTACAGTTATCGTATTCCTAAGAGGATTCGTATTCGTTATACACTCATAGTCCAAAAGAATTGGTATCCCATGTTCCCGAAGCTTTAAACAGCCTATAACTGAGTAGGAACGTTGGAATATTTTTGCAGTTTTTGGTTGTAGAATTATCTACATTTAATTAGCTTTCTTCGGACATACTTGTCAACAGATTTGGTTAGCTGTTTTTTAAATATTATACAGATTATAGCGTTTGGGTGAGATTTTAGTTGGCCAAAAGTATGTATTTTTCAAAATTCTTTATAAAATCCATTTGATTTTATCAAGATATTCACAATTTTTATGTTTGGATACGTCAGGAAAGTGTTAAGTACCTGTTTTGATCCAGATACAATTGGACATTGTTGGAATTCCAAGATGTGGTGTTAATGGGCATGGCATTTCTTTTCACTGGAAGTGTCTTTAAAAATCAAGCTTTTGATTGAAATCAAAAGGTTTTAATGGTCCATTGTGGTGTAACGAATATTGGTAAGTCATATAAAACAATTCTATGAAAAACTGCACCTCGCATTTAGTAAACTCCCCAAAAAAATGCTACAAATTTGTTAAAATCAGCACAACCCTTTAGGGGTTGTGTACAAATTTGACTATAACTTTCGTAAATTAGTAAGGGAAAAACGTCAACGTGGGCTTGAAAGAAGCCCGAGTGCTGTTTGACAACATAAACACATAACCATCAAGTTAGTAAACACCGAATTGGTGGTATTTCTGGACATTCGTTACACCACATGGACCATAAAACCTTTTGATTTCAATCAAAAGTTTGAGTTTAAAGACACTTCCAGGTGAAAAGGAATGCCATGCCATTAAACCACCACATTCTTTGGAATTCCAACAATGGTCCAATTGTATTGGATCAAAACAGGTACTTAACACTTTTCTGACGTATCCAAACATAAAAATTGTGAATATCTTGGATAAAATCAAAGATTTTATAAGAATTTTGAAAAATACCTATACTTTTGGCCAACTAAAATCTCACCCAAACGTATAATCTTGTAAATATTTAAAAAACAGCTAACCAAATCTGTTGACAAGTATGTCCGAAGAAAGCTAATTAAATGTAGATAATTCTACAACCAAAAACTGCAAAAATATTCCAACGTTCCTACTAGTTATGGCTGTTTAAAGCTTCGGGAACATGGGATACCAATTCTTTTGGACTATGAGTGTAGATCCGAGGAGAGCATCGTACAGATGATCAACATCATCCCAATCGTAATCATCAGTAATGTTCGCAGCATATTTTCGTTCAGGCATATTAGCATAATACATGCAACGATCGTAACCCATGTAGTCAACGGGAGGGGGAATCTTTTTCACAGCCTCGTACCAGCAGATACCCCGCACAACTTTACCAATGACAAATCTGTAGGTGAATTATATATTCGGCAAATTATAATACAGATTTCTAAATAATTGAGAAGGTATTTATTACAGGTTTTCATCAGCTTCTTTTTTATAATCTGTTCCTATGTAGTCTGAGTTTGAAAGGTTTATAGTCAAGGTAGCAGCTAATATCAGGATGCTGGAAAACATTATTAAACTTTTATCAGCGAATATAAAGCAACCTGTAGGATATGAAGTTAGTTTGAGACTGGCTAATTTTTACGATAATTGATGATTAACCATACGTCTATTAAGGAATTTTACTACCTCTTTAGGTATAAAGACTATTTGTTCTATTCTATGACGGTGACGTGCATTAAAATTGGTTTGTCGAGTATACTTTCTAGGGAATACAGACCCATGGGTGCATAATCTTCTGCAGCACGGAAAACTTCTTTTAGTCGACTATACTTAAGTATGAGCTCATCCAATGCTCGCAGAATGGGTGTGAAGCAAGGAAAAACTGAATATTAAATTATATAAAAACTACATTTCATTTTTTCGATATGCAAGCTAGTTTTTTCTACATTGTTTTTTGTAAAATGGATATGTATGAGTTTAAAAAAAATTTTAATTCTTTTTAATGTCAGACAGCTCAGTATCGCCTTTAACTTTCAAATAAATGATTTTAGGGGCAAGGTCCTTAGCCAACATGTTTAATAATTTGCGTAGAATGACTACCCTCAAATTTTCCGACGTACGCAGACGACACATCTTCTATCATTTTTAAAGTTTTCACAGCCACTGTAAATGATTATCAGTCAATTTGTCAAGTCAGGCATACGATTCACGCATAATGATTTTAAAAATTTGCTGCTCCAAGCAAAATGGGCAAATGTACCAATAACCACGAAGATTACAAGGTTGTTGAATAGTAGCTGAGGTTTAAATGCCGCTCATACTAAAAGTGTCTGTTAATAATATTACCAAAACATGGGAAAAATGTAGTGTCAAGTTTTAATCAATAAATGAATAAAATCACACTTTTTGTCACCCGGTGCATAAAAAGCGTAAAACTAACACAACTGTATAATATGAACCACTATTTTTTGTTGAATTTTTAGAATACGTAATAGATAAAACCATTGATAAGAAACCTCTCAGACAGATTTTATAAAAAGGATGAAGAAACAAATATAATTACGAAAAGTATTGCTACCGAGCAATTGATTTCTTTAATTTTTCTTCGCATTCAACTATGTAGCCTTTACACATATACTTTCCCCATTTGGATCCTCAAGATCAAAAATGTGACAATTAGCTCTTAAAACGTAAAACATTCTTACAAATTGTAAAAAATCGCCCCCATACTATTAAAATTTGCTCTCAAATTAAAACTAGGCTCTCTAAACATACCCAATGTCACCAAAATAGTTTAAAACGTTGCGTTTTGTTATGAGAAATCTCATTTTGTCCCGTTTTGGTAGTCAGAAATATTGTTTCAAAATTTTATTTCATGGGGTACTACTTTTGGTTTTCACGAATCTAGCAGTACTAAAAGTTAGCAGTTATAAAATGAGTTAAATCTTTATAAACTAAGTTTAGAGAGCGTGGGCAAATTTTACATTGGAAAGGTATGCAAAGCAGAACAAAATGTGACCCGACATCCTTTGAGACTGGAGCTTCATTCATATATAATAGTTAATAGTTAACTTTGAAAAAAATCAATCAGAAAAACAGTAGGAAATTAAATTCGAGGTAATTGAAGTATATATACAGATATATTTTGTGCATAAAACTCGGAAAGGGGGGTCCAAAAATACGATTTAGACAGGGGAAGTTTTTAGGGTTGGCTAGAGGAAGTTTTTCATGCTGAAGAGGATTCTGCACCCATCCTACACGCCAAACATTTTCGTACTTTTCTTACTCAAGGCTTGTCCGGATTTTTCATTACCGGCATGACGTGTTTTGCGGAAAAACTGTGGATGAATTAGTTAGAAAATGGATTGAATTCCCACAACTATTGAATTGAACTATTTATTAGCAATCACAATTTTGGATTCCACAATGTTGTGCGAAATACATTTGTTCATTCTGTAAGAAGGCCGACATATTGAAGTGTGGTTTTTCTGAGAACTCATAGTGAAGTGTTATGTTTCTGAGAACTCACATAGAAATGTGGTTTTTCTGAGAACTCGTACGTCGGTCTTTTTTCAGAACGAATGAACGTGTTTCACGCTACATTGGGTTATTCAAACTAGTGATTGCGAATAAATTCTCGGTGTCTGAAAACCATTCCGATACGACCATGTCGAATTGGCCCCTTTTATAACAAAGGTTACGTATTGGGCCGACAAACCCAAAATAACTTTTAAACTAGAAAGTTAAAGTCACATATTTCATGTTGTATTGTTATTGCAATATACATGTAAAAACAGTCTAGAACACAAATCCGTTGCCAAAAGTTTGATATGATTTTGAATATATCGGTTACTATCAATGAGGTTTTGAAATTGTTATAACTTTGGGAGCCACGATTGAATCAACCTAATTTCAAAATTGAGTCCGGATATGGACTTACGGATAAACTTGCAATAAAACAGCAAAGGAAACTAGGTACCTAATCTTTCTAGTTCGAAAGTTATCTCGGGTTCGTCGACCCAATACGTAACCCTTTATAGAATGGCGGCCAGATCGACGTGGCGTGAAGTCTATTTTTTTTAAACTGGAATATCTTTTTAGACACGGGGAGTTTATTAGCAATCACAATTTTGGATTCCCCAATGTGGTGCGAAATACGTTTGTTCATTCTGTAAGAAGGCCAACATATTGAAGTGTGGTTTTTCTGAGAATTCATATTGAAGTGGGGTTTTTCTGAGAACTCATATTGAAGTGGGGTTTTTCTGAGAACTCATATTGATGTGTGGTTTCTGTATGTTCTTTGTAAGATTTTTTAGAAATCTTGTAACAAAAATTGTGAATCTCTACAAAGTGGTTTCTTTTGCCTTGTTCATTTTTGAATGCATCATTCATTAATTCTGCGATAATTTAAAAAAAATTAACGTCAACTTATAATTTCACAAAACTTAGGATCCATAAAATACGTAATATTTAATTAAGCTTGAAGGCTAAACCGGGCTCGGATACGTAACGTCATTATCAGTGTTTAACTTAGAAAATGGTGTATGGTGGAAAATTATATCCTGTTGTGCTGTCAATATAAACGTTTTTTAAAGAGTTCCAAATTGCTGGTCTTTCCTCTTGTGAAGCATTGTACAATACAATACGTTTCTTACAATATCCCATTTTTGTCGCGGTCTCCTGGCAAAACCGGTGTCCAAAAAATAGATCTCCAAAGAAGTCAAGAACAAAAGTAACCAACTTAACGTCATTGGTTAAAACGGAACATTTGTACTAACCAATTGAGAACCGTTTGTGTCCTTACTGGTTGCTTTTTAGGCAACATTTAGAATTTGATCCAGAAGAATGGCTGTTACAATTCTTCTTTACTTCGTGTGCTTGGTCCAGGCCGTAACTACCTTTGACTCAAGTACAAAGATTATTTTTGATTTAACCAAACCACTTAATATGTTGATGGCTGAGAAAATATCAACAGATGAATTTATAGCAAGTGCAAATAATGCCTTTGAACTGGCTCCTTCCCAACCTTCGCCGTATACATTGCTATATGCCACAGGTTTAAGTAATTTTTAAGCAAAATTCAGGTGAAAGTCTAGTATTATGTGTTAACAATTCTTTAAATTTTAAGATCGTCAAAACCTGGATGAAATCGTTGATCAGGCTTTAAATGCAACGAAAGCTCTTCGCAACCGTTTGGAAAGTGTTACAATTGTTCTGTCTTTGTCGTAAGTATTGCAACATTTCCAAGTTTGGTCCAAAATTTAATCTGAAGCACATCACACATTTTCTAATTTTAATTCCCCAAATCAGATTTGCTGTAGGGGAAGCACCAGGAAAAACATCAACACTACAAGAATATGTTGAAAATAAATTTGCTAAAACAGCTCCAATGCCGAGCATCTTGATAAATCTTAGCCATGGGATGAATTGTAGCAATATAAAACACTTTGGAGAGTATATTGAATGGGCAAAATTTACCTTTGAAAATACAACCTATATTGGAATTGGTTTTGATGAAGCTCTCAGGAATTGCCCTGGTTTAAGTGAATTAATCGGTGATTTGAACCGTTTTAAAGTAATAACGTTTAGGTGTGGTCAGGCTTTTGGTGTTTTAGATTTTCAATACCAGTTTCACTCTCACATGAACGAGTTATTAAAAGCAATTATTGTCGAAAAATTTCGGTGTAATAACTGTTTCTACTACCCATCTCCAGAAAGCATTACTGGCAATAAAGAAAAAAGCTATTTGATTGGACGCGCAAACGATTGGATTAACAAAACAATGCATTTGGTGGTTCAGGTGCCCATTCCTCAAGACGACCAACACTTTTTAATACCATCGTTGTTTGAAACGAATCAAGACTGTCTGAGTACTGACCACCCCACTTGGTTACCAATAGCATTGGGAAGAACCCAAAGATTCGGAACGGTTATTGTATCGCCCGGTAAAAAAATAACTAGCTTTTTAAACAATTTAAACTTCAACCGGGTTTTCAATGGTATTCCGTTATTTTTTAAACAATTCGTGAAGGTCAAATGTTAAACTGGGCTTCCGGAATAAATTCGTTCCATCGGAATCCAAGACAACCATTATTTGACGCGGGCCTCAATTTAATTGTTGAATTTCCTGACAGCAATGAGCAAGGCTGTGCTTATAATTGGACCACTTTTGAAACTGCAATGGGAAACGGGCATTTGTTTTACTCCAACGAACACCGGGAGAATGTAAGTGTGAAAGCACTGGTTTTTCCAATCAAACAAACTGTCCATGCCGAATACGCTAGACAAATGTCTGCGAAGCTCACCGTTGGATGCACCATTTGGCTGAGGGAAAATTTGACTAATGTAACTGACGTTATAAACGCCTGTAAAAGTATCAATGGCAGTTTATACATTCTGAAATTCAGTTTTGAAGTTACTACGGACTATATTTCAAACCATAATAAAAGACAGGGACTTATTCATCGTTTAGATACCATTCGTAGGTTCCGCGATGCTCTTCTAGTCCAGCAAAATGAGTCTACTGTATTTTTTTCAGTCGAATTTAAAACACCAACGGAATTGGTACCATTATATAATTATGTTTGTAGTGAGTATGCCATGTCCATCGGATCTGTAACAGACGCTATAATTAGTTGGGCTAATTTTCAAAGCTTCGTGGTGGTTTTACGCCCATTCCGTTTTGCGTGATTTCCCATAATATGCGTTTTTCAAGTCGGTGGATGAAATTCTTGCGCCAGCTAAACTACCCACTGGAAATACAAGAGGACCCGGCAAGCGTTAAGGCAAGGATTACTGCTTCAAAATGTGTAATGACTTCCCCAACGCTATTCGGAAATGTTTTAGCAGAAACGTGCATAAACTACGAACGTACTGGAGTGGAAGTTATTAACGGAGTGCCAGATAATTTTTTTCTCAACGGGAAATTCGGAGCGATATTTTATTCTGAGGATAGCACTTTAAGTAACGTAACAACAGTGGCCGAGTATGCAACAATGTTCCAATATATTTGTCACAGGTTTGACATAGTAGAAATAATTACTGGAAAAAATTTTGAACTTTTGTTAAATGCCGTGGACTTGGTATTGAAACTACAGCCAGATGTAAAAACCTTAATTTATATGCACTTTACTCCTGCACGAACAAATCTCTCGGAGCTACGATTATTTCTGGATGTAGTTGAGAACAGCAAACTATTTCAGAAAACAAACTTGTTAAAAGGAATTCATATTGATGTATCAAACTTATATTACAGGACTGATGATAATGCAAACTCCGTTCTTCAAGCGCTTGATATTGCTCAAAGCTATAAAATACCAATTGGCATATTTTTAAACTCGAAAGTTGTTTGCGCAAATACCATTGAAAGATGGATAATTGGAGCTACACCGGCTGACATTGGTTGGTCTATGTTAAGCAAAACAAGCTATGTAGTTTGTGCGGAAGATTTGCTCGGAGAAGGAAGGGGAGGAATTTACGACACATTTAGTATGGATGTCCGTTCATATGTTAACCGACTACTAAGCACATTTTTCCCCAAACTATGGGTGCATTATCGGCTTGACGACACGCGTTTAGTTGCATTTTATGCAGAAAAGCATAAAAATGAACATTACGTTAGAATACTCTATCTAGGAATCGCTGGGCTTCTTTAAAAGTTTTGGATCTGCCTACAAAACATCAGCTACTTTATAGTGAATGCCTTTGATGGATTGGAGAACAGAAACGGATGGTGGGAAATTAAAAACCATTCTGATTTATCCAATCCAAAAGCTTACGTTGAGCGGGAAACAAGTAAGTAACTTTCACTTTCAATGTTGCATTTAGTGTGAAATAAAGTTAATCAGAATATCAATATTTTTATGTTGATATTTATTATCCAGAATATTTTCAAAGACAAATGTGGTATCCGACTGAAATTTCAATTTTGGAGGCCAACTACACACGCTTGAGTGCTCGAGTGCACGCACAAGTATATGGTGATTCCACATCGGTTATCATCGGCTCCTCAGTGGGTTCTGTATTGCTGCTGGTGTTTGCGTCGTTAGGGCTTTTTTTCTTTTTGCGCTACAGGAGGCTGCGTCAGTTTTTGTCAGTTTCAGAAGTAAAAGAGTTTCTAAATGGAAGAGCTCAACTTACTAGTGATGATGCTATGGGTGAGGAAATGGGAGCAGTTGGAAACACAGACTATATGAAATTCAATCCAGAGCATAATCTTAATCTGTCCGATGTTATAATAGGTATGGTTAAAATCAAATGTAAACAGAAGCATGTCAGCTTTATCAGTTCATTTCTTTAAATTTAGAAATGCAAAACGTGCTTGGCTCAGGAGCATTTGGAACTGTGTTAAGAGGTACTGTTAAGGGTAAACCTGCTGCCATGAAGCAACCGAATAGAGATTGCCCCTCTAAAACGAACGTTTAAAGAGATAACTTACCGAGAGTGGGAAGTGTAAGTCATACATTAACAGAACACAGAGAATCGGTGAATTTTTGGGGGCACGTACGATAAAGAAAATTCACCGACACCGTAATTGTGTTGTTTAAATGTTCGGTAATTGAGTCAATCACCAGCTAACGGAAAACTCAAGCCGAGCAGGGTAGTATTTTTAGAATGATGTAGACATCTTAAAGGCTCGTAATTGAAGAATACATGTTCCTTTACTATTTCTCGGTAAGTAACACACTGGCGATGAAATTAGGTTGGACCAGCCAAAACTATTTTTGGCATATTGTTTTTTGCTAATATAAAAAACGAAATTTATTTCAAACAGTTCGTCATATGCTCAGTTTTTTCTGCTCGTTTTAATAGTACAGTTGGTAGGTCCTGAATGTTATCCAGTTTTGCTGCATACTAACGAAGTACGTAATAAGTAAAATTACCTGGAAAACACAGTTTTTTTCATGAACCTTCGGTTTCCTTTATTTTGGGTATCATATTTTCTTATACACAACCAATGCTCTTAGCGTACGGACGTTGTACTGTCGATTTGTTGCTCCCTGAATAATTTTCAGAATTTACTAAAAACTATCACAGAAAATAACTAGGGTTAGGTTTTCCTTTTTAAAAAGTGATTCCCACATTCCTGAAGTTTCGCTACATCGGTATGGAAAACCAGGTAAGGTTTTCAGTGGAGTTTCCACTGGAAAAACTTCAAAAAAGACAGTGAATTTTTCTTGTTTACCTTCCGCAACATGGAAGGATAGGTTATGATGATGATGTGGATGATGATGATGAGTTGTTCTCCACAGGAAATCTTGGCAGTGGATGAGGATCACTTATCAGTGATAACTCTCCAGCAGGACCTGATACAGAGATGGTGATTGACCCGTCCACGGAGGATGAGGTGTTGGGGGAGGTGGGAGAGCTGACTATCAGCAATTCATCCCCCTCAACACCCACTCCGGTGGATGGGGTACAGGCGGGCTAATAGTCCAAGGAGCGGAAGGTGCGGTGGTTGATGTGCTAGGAATAAACCTGGGAACAAATGATACTCCGAAGGCACCCGAAGCTCCAAAAAAGAAAAAGAAAAGGGTGCGTGCAAAAAGGTGGGCGGGTCAGCCGGTAGGGGCTTCTTCGTCCGTGCTGAAGCTGTACCCGTCGCACCGGGCATACCCCGCAGCACACATTTTCAGTTCCCAACCGGTAGTGGCAGCAATGCTACGGCTAACTTGGGGACGTTACCCCACAGCACCAATCGGTGATTCCGACCGGTAGTTGATACCACGGCTAACTCGGAGTCATCAACAGCACCCCTCAGCACGGGCTTTTTGTTCTTGGCCGGTAGTGGCAGTAATGCTACAGCTAACCCAGGAACATCGAGTCTTGCTATGGGGCCCCCTCCAGCACCAAGTACACCTTCCGGTTCAAAACGGAAGATGGACACTAGGTCTCCTCAGGACAGCTTTTCACCGGGAAACCGGAAGAAGAGTGCACCTGCGGAGACCTACCAAAATGCACTTGTCGTCACGAAAGTGATGATAAGCCATTCGGATTTATCCAATGGATTGCTGGGGCCTTCTCATCGGACAGAAATAGTGTCCGCTATTGAGTCAATGATGTTGAAGGAAAAAACCCCAGCATTAATCAGGTTTAATGGAACTACACTATTTGATGGTAGAGTCGTGGTCCAATGCCTCGACAATGACACCGTCAAATGGTTTAAGAGTACTGTGCCAACAGTGCTCGCTGGTAAATACCAGGCGTGGGAGTTGGCAGACATGCCTCTGTCCGAAAGGATGGAGGAATGGTTTGGATGTCTGGAGGGCCCCCAGCCGGCTAGGGCCGATGTACTGGAGGTTCTCCACATGTACAATCCAGTTCTGCAGGCTCCTCTTTGGAAGTTGCTTCGTATGAGTTCGGGCCCGAAGGTTAAGCCTAAGGGTGGCAATCCGGGTAACCCTGAGATTGTTACTTGGATAACCTTTGGGATCCAGTTGGGTTAGTGCCGGCACTGGATAAACTCCCGTCGCGCGCAAACCAGTATACCTTATGCGGCAGTTTGGCTTGCTGCGTAAGAGTAGAGATTTGCCACGGCCAGCAGGTCATGCTGCTGGAGATCACTAAGGATGACTCCTGATGGTTGCGAGTCATCCCCACACGGTGGACGGGGTGTGTTGAGTTGTACACACTAGCTTCGGCTGTCCGTTCACCAAGTGGAAAAGTAAAACCCAGGCACAATTGAAGTTGCTACAGTTACTAACTTATGTGACTGTTAGTATTCTACAGTGTCACACCAACGGACCAACTAATCAAAATTTGTTGTGTCTTATTTGCGGTTCATGTAACTGCAATGTTTTCAGCAGTGGTTCTAGAGACCACAATTGGTACAGAGTAGCTCACCGTAACAATGGTTGGAGTTAAATGTTATCAGTTGAACATGCACCGTGCTCTGGCTGCCGCTAACAACCTTTCAGATTGCCTGAAAGAAGGAGGCAGAAATAGCTACGCGGCATTCCTCCAAGAACCCTATGGTTTTGGGGAATTAAGGGGTTTTGCAAAGGGCAACTCTGTGATCGAGATGGGAAATAATACCCTCTCGACAAGAGCAGCCTTGGTTATTTCAAAGGACCTTTGTGCTTGGCCGCTATATAACCTGAGTGATCGGGACGTAGCGGCAGCACAAATCAAGGTAAAAGGCATCAACATTGTTCTTGCATCAGTGTACATGCCACACGAATCAGGCTCACATCCATCGGCAACCCTAAGGAAGCTGGTGGAATACTGTGAGGTAAACAGATTAGAATTGGTCATCGGTGCAGACGCAAACTCACACCCTTTTGTGGGGTAGTAGCGACTGCAATGAAAGGGGTGATCAGCTAGTCGAATATTTATCCACGACAGACTTACATGTAATGAATCAAGGGCACACCCCAACATTCGTTACTCGGCAGGCAGAGGTACTGGACATCAGTCTAGCTACCTCTGGAATGATAAACAACATTCGTGATTGGACCGTGGAGGATGAATACGCCTTCTCGGACCACCGAATGATCACATTCACACTAGCAGGGAAAGTGAAGCCAATATTCATTAGGAATAGAAGGCGAACAAACTTTCTCGAATTCAGTGACAAACTGAAGCCAGTTCTGGCATCATTGCCAAAAAATAACATTAACAGCATACAGGAGCTTGAGCATAGGGTTGAGGAATTAACCCATGCTATTGCTTCGAGTTATCATTCTAGCTGTCCGTTGACCAGAATCAAACCGGACACTCGTCCAACCCAGGTTGGAGTGCTGAGTTGGACAAACTCAAAAAACATGTCAAACGTCTGAAAGACGATGGAAGAACTCTCGTGTCGAAGGACACTGGGAGGAATTCAGGTGTGCCAGCAACTCTTATTACAAGAGACTGCGCAAAGATAAAAGGAGTTCCTGGTGGAAATGGTGTAGTGAAGTCGAGTCGATGCAGACGCATCCAGACTTTACAAGATTCTTCGCAGTGACTCAGTGGTAAAGCTGGGTCCCCTTGTAGCTGCTCAGGGGACCACAGCAGATATCACAGAGACGCTGAAGCATCTATTAGCGACTCACTTCAAGGAAGGTGACGAGGGAGACCATGTCTCCATATCCGAACCTATGCAGATTTCGGATAACACCGTAACTGCACACAAAGTCACAGCAGCTATAGCCACCTTTAGCCAATTTAAGGCTTCTGGTACTGATGAAATTTTCCCAGCACTTCTTAGAGGTACAGGGGAAGAGCTGATTAATCAGCTCGTGCAAATCTTCAGAGCATGTCTCATTCTCGGGTACACTCCAGAGTGTTGGAGACGCGCTCGTGTCGTATTTATTCCTAAACCAGGAAAGCAAGCTATCAGCTAGCCTCCTCTTGGAGACTGATTTCGTTAACCTCCTTTTTGTTGAAGGTTTTGGAACGGTTGGTTGACTGGGAAGTTAAGACGCCAGAAATGGTGGCCAGGCTCCGGGGAATGGGCAATTTGCCTATTTAAGGGCGCATCGACAGATGCAGCCCTGCACAGGCTGGTCTCGGAGATCGAGAAATCCCTTTCGTCAGGGGAATTTGCAGTTGGAGCGTTTCTTGATATCGAGGGTGCCTTTAACAAGGTTCCCTACGCTGTCATTGCAAGCGCTCTGAAAAGGGTAGGAATCTCAGAAGTATTTGTGAGATGGATTATCTCAATGCTAACTGGTAGGAAGGCTGTGTCGACAGTCGACGGTGTTACGGTGTCAATCTCAATTGGTGCTGGCTGCCACAAGGCGGAGTTTTATCTCCATTCTTGTGGGATTGTGTGGTGGATGAGTTGTTAGTTATCCTACGGAGAAAAGCACCTAGTGCTCTTTCCCAGGGATTTGCCGACGACATTGGACTGCTACAACGTGGCAGGTATCTTTCAGAAGTGCTGAGAGCTCTGCAAAGGGCTCTTAACCTTGTGAAAGCATGGTGTGATAAGGTCGAGCTTTCAGTTAATGCTTCTAAGACGGAGGCGGTTGTCTTCACTCTTAAGCGGAAACTGGACTGCTCCCACGACTATACTATGGGAGGGAACTAGTTCCTTTCTGCGGGAAAGTAAGGTATTTGGGCGTCACCTTAGACAATAAGCTGACCTGGGGACCACACTGCGCGGAACGCTCAAGGAAACTTAGTGGCGATGGCTCAGTGTAGAAGGCAGTATCCGCCAAATGGGGGATATCGCCAAGGTTAATGAGTTGGATTTACACCGCTGTTGTCAGACGGCACTGACCTACGGATCAGTTGCAGGTGGCAGGTCAAGTCAAAAGTACAGAGAATGGCTCTTCTGCAGATCACTGGCGCAATGTCCTCAACTCCTACGAGGGCGCTTGAAGCTCTTGTAGGAATTGCGCCAATTCAGGTTCAAATTAGAGCGACAGCTCTTACTACTATGCATCGTCTATCTCACAACGGCGGGTGGACGGACATTGGAGATTGTGGTCATCTTGATCGCAAAAACCATGTAAAAATATGCCGGAATTTATGCAACAAGCTACCTATCACTAAATGGCCGTGTGATTTGAGGGTTACGCGGCCATTGGTGGAGGGTGGCTTCAAGATTACTTTTCCAAGCCGAAAGGATTGGGAGAAAAGTGGACCTCCGAAGCATAGCTCGGAGGATGTCGTTTGCTACACTGATGGTTCCAGACATGATGGAAGCACAGGGGCTGCGGCTACAATCGCTTTTCGTCAGGAGCAGAAGCTTCTGATGATACCTTTAGGCAATTCGACCACTGTCTTTCCAGGCAGAAGTCTTAGCAATCAGCTGGGCGGCAGATTCAATGCGCCACCTTCCACCAGGAAGGCGCATTTATATCTACTCGGACAGCAAAAGTACTTTGCAGTCGCTGCAAACATGGAATTACATGACCTCCATCGTGGGAGATTGTTTTCAGTCACTAAAAAAGCTCTAGCGGAGCAAAATCTGCTGGAGCTTATATGGATTCCAGCCCATGTTGGCTTTTTAGGTAATGAGCAGGTGGATGCTCATGCCAAAATAGCTGCAGAAACAACGGTTTTTGGCCCCGAGCCAATTGTACCAGTTGCTATAGCAACAGTTCGCTCCGCCATCAAAACAATGGCGTTTGAGCATCATCAAAGCGTCTGGAACCAGTACACTGGTGCTAGGCAAACTAAACAGCTGATTGACATCCCGTCAGTCAATATCAGCAATTTTCTGGTCTCTCAGACAAGGTCCCACCTTCGTCTGTTTACCCAGATCATTACAGGCCATTCAACCTTGAATGGCCATCTGTACGTCATAAATAGGGCGGATTCTAATATCTGCCCTTTTTGTGGCATGGAAAAAGAAACGAGTTTGCATTTTCTAGGGAAATGCGACCGTTTCGTAGTAGACGGTTAGATGTGCTGGAGGGCAACTTTTCAGCTCAGACCAGGTACGTGTCATGAAGCCTGCCAGACTCCTTAAGTATATTTTGAGTTCTGGCAGATTCAAAGACACACAAAAATGCTCAGAGCATGTAAGTGTATCAAGGAGAGTAACGAGAAAGCCCTAATTATTGGCTGTTCGTCTGAGGCGTTAATATATATGTTACCTTTTCTTCCTTAAAATACATACATACACATCATATTTTCTTTCCGGACAGAAAGGCGTGAAACTGCACCTTTTTCCACAAAGGAAGTTGTTCCAGTCATAGAAAATACGATCCCCCAATTTTGTATGGATTCTAGTAAACATTCGATAAAAACTCAATTTTCCAATTTTTCAGGAAAAATTTTCGCAGATAAAAACTGTTAAAAAGGTTGTTGTTTAATGGTACACCATCCAAAAAATTTGAGACATTTAATTTAATCGGCTTACGGAACTTTATGATATAATTGCTGTAAACGGGAAATATTCTCAAAAAACTACTTGCATTGAGTTGGCTTAAATTGTTTTTCAGTTTGCCTTAACAAGAAGAAGAACATGTATTCTTAGAATTACCGACACCTTTTAAAGATATCAATAAACCGTCGAAAAAAACACCTCATGTTATTCGAGTTTGCCGGTAGCTGGTGTAGTATGACTCACTTTTAATCGGCTTTTTAATACAGGATTAATTTATGTTGCAACCGAGTTGTGTTCCAACGGTTCGTTGGAATCTTTCTTGCGGAAACATGTACATGTCACTTTACCAGAAACAGCCTGCCAGAATACATCAACCGAAAATTGTTTAATTTATCATGACCTACACATGTTTTCAATGCAAATTTCAAACGGAATGGATTACATTGCAATTAAACATGTTGTGCATGGAGATTTGTCAACAAGAAATATGCTCTTGGATGAACACCTTACATGCAAAATTGGGGATTTTGGACTCTCTCGTAAACTTTATGAGTGCCAAAAATATGTCAAAACCTCACAAGAACCACTGCCCTGGAAATGGCTGGCTTATGAGTCCTTGGTGAAAATGGAATTTACTACGAAAACCGATGTATGGAGTTTTGGAGTAACATTATGGGAAATTTACTGTCTAGGTAGGTTTGAAATATTTTTAAATTTAAATTTTGAAGCTTAAATTCATAGAATGTAGTTGCAATTGTAAAACGTTTACTAATTAAACTTACTTTGAAACCAATTTGATAATTTCGAAACATGCGTTTTAAACCTTGTTACAGGTAAAATACCATTTTCTGGCCTAAACTGGTCTCCGGGATTTGCTGATGAACTAAAAAATGGTTTACGACTACCTGTTCCTGAGTATGCATCGGAAGAAATGTAAGTTAATATCTAGCAGATATACCCAGCTTTGTAAATTTAATTTTACAAGAACCATCACTGATGTGAGTTTTCGTAGTTATTCCAAAATGCAAGAGTGCTGGAATCTGGATCCGGAATTACGACCAACATTTGTGGACCTCAGTTTGTTCTTCCGAGAATTGTTCCACACCCAATATACAATGCTGTAATTGTAGGAATAAAAAGCATCCCAGGCATGGACGGACATCATATTCCTTCAAACATTTGATGTCCCTATCCCAGTTCTTACGCACCTTTTATAAACATGCTGAAAAATATACTTTCCTTTTCAAAATGCGAGAATTGTCATTTTAAGGACTCTCTCCCCACAAGTTGCTCTGGTGTTTGTGTTCTGAAACCACCCTTTGGCTTGTCACGTAATGTGTAACTCTAAAACATAGTTTACTTTTGCATTTTAAATAAAACGTTAGCAAAGTTGTTACCTTCTTCTCAGTTACAGGTAAATTCGTGTATTTATATATTGTGAATATTAAGTAGTTGTACAAAACATGGGAGGTATTACATTTTTTTCCGTGCCGCTTGCTTTGAAATTCCTTCCTCCTCATTTGCCACATACTTGATATAGCAGGGCACTTTCATCAAAACAAGATAATTGTACCTGCCCGTTTGCTTTGAAATCCGTACTGCAAAGTAAGAGGTATTTTTAAAAAATCAGAAAAAGTCAAAATATTCTATATTGAAAATTTTGATAAAAATATTTTGTAACTAGAAATAGCTACTTTTTACTTCATAATTTGCAGTCTTAGAAACGTTTCTGTACTGTTTCGAAATGCCGGCGTTTGTTGAGAAAATCCAAATTACTGAACACGGTCACGCCAGACCAATATTTTCATTACATGCATTTGATGTATGTGAACAAATTTATCATCCGTGCTTGTTAAGTCATAGAATTTTATTGTTTTAGCATAGTTGTTTAGTACTAATAAATTTAAATTGAGAGTTACCTTAACTTTAAAAATGTTGGCCATCAATAGTTAGCTCAAACTCGCATCGTAAAAAAAGGTATCACTGGGTTGGAATACAAATAAAGCCAAGAAAACAGGAATTAGGAATTCGTAAAATGTTTTATCATGGCGTTAAACTTAAGTGCTAATTAAGTAAAAATTATGAAAATACTGTTACTTGTTAATTAAAGCAATTATTACTAGGCTTATTTATATAATAAGGAATATATACGTAAACCAATGGCTGATATATTTGCCTTCAATATACAATGAATTATTAAAATACAGTTTTTGGGTTTCTTGGATATCGTGTTGAAACCAATAACGATTTACTAAAGCTTTCCTTTACGACAAGATAATCTCTTCAGAAGATGATTGGAAAAGACAAAAATCAATAAATAAATAAATGTATTTAAAATGGAATGAAAATTTAAAAAGATCAGGTCTCACAGGTCCGATTAAAATACAATATTTTTAAACTCTTTTGTGTCGGATTACAAGAATGCCCCGTACCTAACAAGTTGCACAAAACTAAGTAAAATTACAAGCATTTATTCACACCCAGTAAATAATTTTAAACAAATTAAAGATACCGATAATATATTGAGAGAGGGAAAGAGAAATTATATTATTAGGAAAAATTGCTATAATAAACTAATAAAATACATACTTTGATTTTATTCGAATAATTTTTATATATATTATTAGCTGTGTACGCATATCTATTTATAGGTAATGAAAACGTAAGTACTGTTTAGTTATGCCCTAAAACACTGAAATTGGAAAAGTTATTATCGCTTTCGTTATACTTAATGAATATTACAATATTTGTAAAAGTCCGTTCCTTGTAAATACAATCCTAAATATTTTTACCTAAAGCATAATGCGTCGTATATTTCTATTACTGGCCCCATCATGTTGCTGCGTGATGAGTGCGTCTTTGACGGGGCATGGCATGCGGTGAAAGGGAAAGAGCGAAACAGTGTGAGGAGCTTCGCAGAAATCACAAGGAAATATGCATTAAAAATTTGTGATGTTATTAAACCACATTTATGACTAAACATAGATAGTCATACTACTGTCAAATTGTGAACACAACAATTATTTGCCACACATCACAAAACCTTTTCCAGGAATTGTCTGAAACGTAGTAGTTTTAATGTAGAGCCGTTTCCCTGGAAAACTCCTATGCCAATTATGGCTAGATGTAACGTTCTGTCACAGGCTTGGGTTAAAACAAGATAACAGCAAATATTAGGATACTGGAAGCCTTTCACGATAAACATAAAAATTTAAATTGGTTGTGAAGAATCAGATTGAATCAGTTAGACAGACTAATTAGGTGTTTTATGACAATGTCACACACACGAGCGGGTTTGAAAATTGCAGATTTAAAAAAGGAATTAAATGTGTTGTGTATTTAGAACCATGAAATGAAGTTTTCAATGAAAGGAATTACGATTTAAATTAAAACCCCCAAATGTCTTTGGAAGCAACGAGATCTGTTTCAAGTTGTCCAACTGAGCTGGAACCTTATTTCATGTTCTTAATCAAGTATATTTTTATGATCTCACATAATTGTCGTCTGCGTCATCAAAGCTGACATTTTAATTTCAGTGGGTTCTATAGTGTATTAAGATATTATAAAAGCGTAAATATTTTAATGTGATTATCTAACAATTAGTTTTAATTTTATTATTATAGTAAGATTAGTTTAGATTGGTGACGATTAACAATAAAACATACGATTTCGTTTTGAATCCAAATTTTTAAAATACGGACGTATGTACTAAATACCAGATACGAATTCTTTCCATCCTGTTTACAAAGTTGAGAGGAGTACTAAACTAGACAGATTGTTCTCATAATATTAAAACGTAATCGATGTCACACTACATCATAAAAAATTTAAGTTAAACAAGTTCTGAAGACTACTTTAAACCGTTAGGAATATAAACTATCTTTTTGGAAGCGGGGGTAATTCAATTCATAATCACTTTGTCGGTCTCCAGCAACGTAGCAAACCTTCTTGTTGTTCTGTATGAATATTACAAAGTTCAAAAAACGCCAAATATATACCTCTTTGGAGGAAACATAAGATGATGAATGTTTTACAAACGTTTATTTGGAGTCATTCACAAGGAAACATTTTACATTTGTTTCGTGATTCGACAATCGAATTACTATGGGAAAAAGAGAACCGGCTAACCCAGGCCACATTAATGCACTGCCTAGTTTTGCAGTGCGTTTTCATACATCTTGATCCGTGTAAACTGAAAAGATTATGGTTTAATTCAGAAACAATTCAAACTGTCAAATATTGTCTTGATGACGAACTCCATGAAAAAATTCTCCAAACAAATGCTCGAGTTATAACAAGTCTGCAATTTTCCCCAAAAAACCTCCTTCTCGTGTCAGACTACGTCTTTCCGGAAAAGAATTATCCTATTCAAAACAACCCGCTTTTACAATTTAGGTTCAATGTTTTGCACAGAACCCGAATAAGAAAGTTTCCGACTGCAATTTTACTACCCTACTATGAGGCACAAAGGTCACATAATGAAATTCGATACGTGGTTTCAGCTTACACTGCTTCATTCCTATTCTTCGTTTCAATTGAAACAGGGACCATTAAAATAGGATACGTCCCTTGTTTCGGCTACAATGATAAATGCACCTATGAAAACGGGAGAGTGTTTAAAATTGATTTTCAAAATGTACCCGAATTAAAAACCATAGAAATGTTACAGAAGCATTGGGAAAAGCTACACGTAAACGTTAAGTTTGCAGTCGGAGAAGGAAATCCTTTGGAAACTTGCGACTCCTTTGATGCATCAACTGCTGTCCACCACACGTTCTCACCTGAAATATGTAAAATCTATGAGGTATACTTTCGACACGTAAATTGTTCAAACATTCGCATGTGTTTGTATCACCATTCAAGCCACTTGATGCTGTGGATGAGGCGTGTTGATTCACGTTTAAATTTCGATCATATATTTCCGTTCACGCAAAATCATGATGAGTACTCATTTCATGTTCTTTTTCCAAAAGTTCATTTCTTTGATTCAAATCTTACCTCATTTTTGAGCCCGTTAAATGTTCAAGTCTGGATTTGTACACTGGTGGTAATTTGTGCGATAGTTATATGGTTGGTGAAAGCTGATAAGCTAAAAATTGATCACGTCATATTTTGGCAGTATTCAATGATATTCGAACAAGAAGTGGCTCATCTAAAACGGATAGGATATCGAAGCTCAATACTGTGCACCTTGTTGGTGTTTTTGCTACTCCTTATGCGACAACTATATTGTTCGTCCCTGTATTCGTTTATGACAACCGAAAAGCAACCTAATGACTACCCAAAAAGTATGAAGGAGTTGCTCCCTCGGGCTGACTTTCCTGTGCTTACTTCATTCCTTTTAGTAAAACTTTTGTTTGATGTGGTTGAGGAAAGGAAACTACCTCGACCTCTCGTAGATTTTTACTTACGAATCCTTCACAAGTCCAATATAATGGACAAAAGTTACGATGAACGCATGGAAACATTTGAAGGACGAATTAAAACACTAGTAAACGCGTCCGATTCGTTGCCAACAAATGTATATAGATATCCTGTCCTGTCTTACAATGATACAGAATCATTTTATAAAATGTTTAAAGAAGCACGCGATATCCTTTGGGCTGCCAAGCCAAGCCCTGTTAAGTTCAACAAATTTGTACTCCTTTGTAACACAAACTGTTTGATTAGTTCGGTATTTAGTACCCGAAACGAGTTTGTCCATAAACAGCCAGAGCAAGGAAGGTTTTTTACCGGTTTTCGATTTTGGCACCAAATATTCAGAAATTTCGCAACTTTTAGATTTTCCAAGTTCTTAAGCTCCATGGTTCATTCTGGACTTTATGGAAAAATGCTTCGAGACTTTACAACACAGCAACAATTTGAACTCTTCAGAAGGATGAAAAATGGGTTGAATAATGCGACTTTATTGAGTTACGCCCCTCTTGGATGTGATTTGAATGGTGGTACAGTTGATGCAGCTAGGCCAACCACAATAAGTACATTTACTGGTACAATGATATTGTGCGTGTTTCTAATGCTTGGGGCACACATTTTGTTAGCTATTGAAATTTGCAATTATATTTAAAAATGTAGTTTTTACTAATTTTAAGAATACCGTGAATTTTATGGACAGTGGACGTATGAATATATGTATGCACGAGAGTAAAATATAAAATGTATCTGTACTATCAAGAAATGGGATTCAGAGCATTTGCACTGGATAGTCTCATTGTATGACGACGACAAATGGTTACAATGCATAAAAATCAAACATAATCAAAATGTATGAAATATAATGGGGATCTTCACGTTACCCCATTTTGTTGTGTAGTAAAAAAAAGTTAATTGGACGGTTTTCGGCATTTGCCATACCATCTTTATTGTCAACTTTCAAATTATAATCGGGATTATCAAGTCTGAACTTAACTATGAGCCATTAGGTGCAATGCTCGCAGGAGATGGTGTGGGGTAGGGAAAAAACTCCAACTGAAATGCAACATGATATTAAGAACGCAATTATTATGTTGGAGAACAAACCTACCCCGGCGAGGATTCGAACTCACGCCTCATTTGACCACCAGCATACGCAGGGCTGAACCTTGCACGTATGCCATCGCGCTCTCCTCTTGTTGTGTAGTAACATGACTAATTTCATTTGCAAATTAACTGATGCTGACTATTTGAACAGCCAATTTCTAGTAGTTAGGTTTTTGTAAAGTAACTTTCAGCAAAATCTAATACATTAGAGTAAATTTTTTGAATACCGGAACTATATTTCCAGACACAATGTAAATTTGTCTCACATTTTAGTATGTAACCTAGATCAAAAGTTGCGACACTTTGTTTGGTCTCACATTGACTAATATCCCTAAAATAAATGTTGGACATATTAAGCAAAAATAGTTTTGTAAAATTTCAATATGCGGACATGCACAAAAGATGATAATAGTTAAATTTGCGTAAAAATGCGTTACATAAAGATGAAGTATCACATAAAATGGCTTAAATTAAATAAAAGGAACGGTCAAAATCAGGAAACATGTGTTACTACATATGTAAAAAGTATTAATTTATACAAAGTTTGGCTTCAGTCAGATAACGCTAGAAAAATATGTTTTTTCATACAATAAACAACAATAGTAATTAATTTAACTGGACAACAATATATGTATTCTATAATATGTGTGAGCGCAATGAAGTGCTGTTTGAAAATAAAGACGTTTAAGGAATAGTTTCTGCCTAATTTGATTAATGGTAAATACATATATAGCCTATATACGTATCAAGCGTTATTCATTTTAATGGCAATTTATCCTGGGTAAACTTATTGTTACATTAAATAACCATATAAATAAAAAATTACATGTGTTCTTCAAATCCAAAATCTGCCAGTTTGGTTTTCAAAATCAAACTGGCCATTAAAAACTCATTTAGTTAGCTAACATGAGATAAAAAAATATAGCTGTCACCTTGTCATCGATCATTAATTTTTTTCTATCAAATGAGCTCTGAAGTTTGCCTTAAATGAGTAAAATAATTTTGTTAGATCAGAGGCAATTCTACTTCAACCTACTTCTGGTGAGAAGCTTCCACGTACGATCCACGTGTTTTAATAATAATCCCAACTACACACAATACAGCAGCAACAAAATGTACGCAAGATATTTCTGAAGGGAACGAATGACGATGATTGCCTCAGATATTTTCACTTGGAGTTCCTCACAAAATCCTCTCCTAAACTTGTTTCGTGATTCTACAATAGAATTATTATGGGAAAATGATAACTTGCTCACGCAAGCTACGGTTAGCCAATGCCTCATTTTGCAGTGCGTTTTAGTACATTTTGATCCGT
Organism: Orchesella cincta; assembly: GCA_001718145.1. Classification (NCBI taxonomy): domain Eukaryota; kingdom Metazoa; phylum Arthropoda; class Collembola; order Entomobryomorpha; family Orchesellidae; genus Orchesella; species Orchesella cincta. The sequence goes on from LJIJ01001362.1 coordinate 24,230, forward strand.
GTAAAACAAAAAAGCTAAAACTCCAGGCTCGAAACTACTGCCTTGATAGTTCATCACATGAAAAAATGCTGCATATCAACGCACAAATCATCTTACGTCAGCGATTCTCGGATCAAACACTCCTTCTAGTTTCAGACTACATGTTTAACGAGAACCAGATACACAATCCAATTCTGCAATCTGATTTCCGTTTTGTGGAAAGAACACAAATAAGAAAATATCCAACAGCAATTATACTACGTTCCGAATTTCATTATAAAAGCCAAATGTCAGAACACGATATTCGATATGTGGTTTCTGCCTACACTGCAACATTCCTATTCTTCGTTTCTATTGAGGCGGGAACTATTAAAATGGGGCACGTTTCTTGTTTTGGTTTTAACGAGCACTGTTACTACGAAAATTTTCGAATGTTTAAACTGAAGCTCGAAAGTATCTCCCGGAACGAAGTAAAAACATTAGAAAAGTTGCAAGAACATTGGGAAGAACAACACCTGAGCGTTAAGTACACTATTGATAGGAGAAATCCCCCAGAAACTTGTGACTCCATTGAAATATCATCTATACACCACACGCTTACACCTGAAACATGTCAAATCTACGAGCTGTACTTTCGGATTGTAAATTGCTCCAATATTTTCATGTGTTTGCATCTTTACTCCAACAAATTACAGTTGTGGAATCGGCATGTTGATAAAGGTTTAAATTTTGATCATATATTTCCATTTACTCAAAACCATGATGAGTACTCATTTCAAGTTCTTTTTCCAAAAGTACATTTCTTCGATTCAAACCTAACCGCTTTTTTAAACCCATTGAATGTTGAAGTCTGGATTTGTTCCTTAATAGTTATCTTTGCGATGATTATGTGGTTGGTGAAAGCGGACAAACTAAAGCTTCAGCACGTTATATTCTGGCAATATTCAATGATATTTGAAATTGCTCAGCTGAAACGGAAAGGTTATCGGAGCACTTTGCTGTGTGTTTTGGTGGTGTTTTTGCTGTTCCTAATGCGACAACTGTATTGCTCCTCGTTGTACTCTTTTATGACGACTGAGAAGCAACCGAACGACTACCCAAAAAATGTGGAAGAATTACTCACTTGGAATGACTTTCCTGTGCTTACGCCGTTCTTACTATTAAAACTTTTTTCTGATGTGGGTCAGGAACCAAAACTACCTCGATCTCTCGTCGAATTCTATTTGCAAATACTTCAGAAGTCGTATTTATTGAGTGATAAATTTGATGAACGGATTGAGGCATATAAGCGGCAAATTGCAACTCTGCAAAACGCGTCAGGCGGATTACCAACACAAACATATACCTTTCCAGTTCTGCCTTACAATGATGCAAAATCTTTGTATGAAATTATTGGCGACGCATTCAGAATCCGTCGAAATAATAAGCCACACTTGGTCAAGTTCAACAAATTTGCGATGCTTTGCAATGAGGACTGTCTGGTTAGTATGGCATTTAGTACCCAAACCCAAAAAAGATTGGTACGTAAGAAACCGAAGAAAGGAAGATTTTTTACTGTCTATCAATTTTGGCACCAAATATCGAGGAATTTTGCAACTTTTCGATTTTCCAAGTTCTTGAGCTCCCTTGTTCACTCTGGGCTTTATAGTAAGATATTTCGCGAATTTAAAAGCAGACAGCGACGTGAGCTTAGAAGTAAAATTAAAAATGGTAGTTTGACACGATACGCGATTACTGGATATAATTTGGAAGGCGGTCCCAAGGACGAGGCAAGGTCAACAACAATAAGTGCATTTACTGGAACAGCGATGATATGTGTGTTGTTATTATTTGGGGCTCAGATTTCGTTACTTCTTGAAATGTGGAATTATGCTTAGAAATGGCCAGTTGTATTGCCTAAAATATGTGTCAAGTATGCGGAATACATACGAGTGCTGTTTTAATATAAAATTATAGAACATTATATTTGGTAAAAGCAATAGGATCACAGGCTCATTTAAACATTGCATTCCACATTCGACTCATCACGTTGGGCATTTCCGGATGCTAGGTGTACGTCGTACGCTAAATCTGCTAATTTTCATCAGCAAACATTGAAATTTTAAATAGGCACACGTGTAGATTTCAAATTATATTTTACTAAAGCAAAGCAGACCGTTTCATAATTAAGTTTTCTAATCTAGATCGTAATTGCAATTTCTTTTGGATCTGCTTAATAGCATATAAAATCACAAATTTATTAGGAAATTTAGAAGTCCTCCATAAAGCCTAAATCCACCCATTCAGCTCAAACCATTGAGCTGGCCATTAAGCCTCCAAGTCGATTGCTGTCATAAGACTAAAAACCATCGCTGTCAAAAATTATCTTAACATCATCTTCAAATTTCTCAAGCCCTGAAGATTACTTCAAATTTGCAAGCCAACATTTAGATTGATTATTTTTTGTGTTAAAACAGCTACAATTCTCCTTCTAATTTTAATATACGCACTGCAGCAACGTGTAACACCCGATTGCTGTATAGCTAACGTTAATACAAACATTGCTCCTGACATTAAGAAAACTAATAGAGAGCATATATTCTTGGGGTAAGTAGGGACAATGAATATTATTGAAACTTTCACTATGAGTAACTCACAAACGAACCTTTTACAGTTGTTTCGTGATTCGACAATTGAAATACTATGGGAGAAAGATAACTTGCTTACACAAGCCACATTTATGCAATGTCTAATTTTGCAGTGTATTTTAATACACTTGGATCCGTGTACACCAAAAGGTCCAATGTTAAATGCAAAGAAATTTCAAACTGGGAAATATTGTTTGGATCCCGAGTCCCATGAAAAAATTCTGAATTTAAATGCCCAAATCATCTCTTGCCAACGTTTTTCACCGAAAAAGCTTCTTCTAGTTTCAGACTACAGGTCTGAACACCACGGAGAAAATCCACTCTTGCAATCAAAATTTAATTTTGTTGAGAGAACACAAATAAGGAAGTATCCAACAGCAATTTTGCTACCTATAAGCAAAACTTCAAGGAATGAAATCATTTACGCAGTCTCTGCTTACACCGCAACTTTTCTATTCTTCATTTGCATTGAGACGGGGGCCATTAAAATGGGATACGTTCCTTGTTTCGGCTTATATGAGAAATGCTACAGTTCAAATGGAATTAAAATTGGATTTTATGAAAACGTCCCCTGGAACAAACTGGAAACCTTGGGTGCCTTACAAAAACATTGGGAAAAGCTACACTCAAACGTTAAGTTCGCAGTTGGAAAGAGAACTCCCTTAGAAACTTGTGACTCAATTGATATACCAACAATCCACCATACGTTTTCACCTGAAATATGTAAAATTTATGAAGTATACTTTCGGCATGTAAATTGCTCGAATATTTACAGGTGTTTGCACCATCATTCTATGCACTTGATGTTGTGGATGAGAAATGTCGATGCGCGTTTAAATTTCGATCATATATTTCCATTCATACAAAATCATGATGAGTACTCATTTCAAGTTCGTTTTCCTAAAGTTCATTTCTTCGATTCAAACCTTACCGCCTTTCTAAACCCATTAAATGTCCAAGTCTGGATTTGTATCTTAATGGTTATCTTTGCTATGGTTATATGGTTGGTAAAAGTGGAAAAACAAAAAATTGAAAACGTCATATTCTGGCATTATTCTACGATTTTTGAACAGGATATAGCATTGTTTAAACGGACAGGTTTTCGGAGCACGATACTTTGCACTTCAATGGTTTTTTTGCTTATCCTTATACGACAGCTTTATTGCTCTTCGTTGTATTCTTTTATGACGACTGAGAAGCAACCGAATGACTACCCAAAAACTATGAACGAGTTGCTCTCTCGGGATGACTTTCCACTGCTTACCCCCTACTTATTAGTTAAACTTTTATCATATGTGGGTTATGAACCGAAACTGAATCGATCTCTTGTTGATTTTTACTTGCGAGTTCTTCACAAGTCTTTTGTTTTGGACAAATGGTTTGATGAAAGAATTAAAACGATTGATGGGCAAATTGCAACTCTACAAAACGCGTCCAATGGATTGCTAACTAATGTATACCCTTTTCCTGTCCAGCGCTACAGCAATACAGATTCGTTGTTTAAAATCCTTAACGACGCTTACAACGTTCTTTTTTATGCCAAGTCGAGTCTTGTGAAGTTAAAAAAGTTTGCCATCCTTTGCAACATTAACTGTTTGGTTAGTGTGGCATTTAGAACTCAAAAAAGATTAGTTCGTAAAAAGCCGAAGCATGGAAGATTTTTTACAATCTATAGATTTTGGCACCAAATATCAAAGAATTTTGCAACTTTTCGATTTTCTAGATTTTTAAGCTCTCTGGTGCAATCGGGAATTCATACTAAAGTTATTAGAGACTTTACAATACAACAGGAATTTAATCTGTTTAGAAGGATAAAAATAGAATGAATAAGAGGAGTTTAATGCTCTACAACCCTTATGGATATCACTTGACAAGCGGTCCGGAGGACGAAGGGAAGTCAACCACAATACGAGCATTCATAGGAACCCTGATATTGTGCGGAATGCTATTATTTGGGGCTCATGTTTTGCTAGTTCTTGAAATTTTAAATTGTTTTAAGAAAACATGTAATATGCTTTTAAGTATTTGCAAAGTTAATGTTGAAGTGAGCTGAAAACATGTAAGTGCTAGTTTTAAAAATAAAATTACAATATAGAAGGTAACCACTTCATTAAGAAATACGAAAACTCCTCTCATATTGCAAGCTATGTTAAATAAAGACAAGTGTATTGTTTCCACCTCATTTACTTCGATTTTAAATAAGTAGCCAACGTATTTATTTTTATTTTTAAGCAGTAGTCGTTTCCTTGGGTGGAATAACATTTTCCGCATAAAGGTGGATAGACTCTTTTTCCGTTGGATTCCCAGCTGGCCAATATAAAGCAACTACATATGCAAGATCCATCCGGTGGCATCTGGCCATTCCATATCCAACAAATTGTGAGCTCTTCCAGACTTGCTGGCTAAAAAATTGGAAGCGTGTCAACGAGTTTTGTCCCATTGTCTCTTCAAAAGCTGGCCACGGGTACTGCTGATGATCTCTGTGCCAATTGTTTTCTATCTTCATTGCAATCTCATTGTCCTCCAGCCACCGAATGTGTATGGAAACATAATCAACAGTCTCTCCGCAGGACTGGTTTTGGTATAGGCAGCCACCAATATGATGTCCAATCATGCCGTTTTTACGATAACTGAATTCCAAACTGTTTACCAGTTTCTCAGCCTGGATTTGTGCCAGCTTAATAAGTTGAGGTTCTAGTTGGAGCTTTGGAACCCTGTGAAATGCTCGAAACTCATTTCCTCTATTGAGCATTGTGGTAAGAAAATCTGCCCGATTTTTCCAAAGCCGTTCCTAAAGTTGTAATAGTAAAATTTATTTATATCCATCAAAAAAGTTTATGATAGGTGGCATATTATTTTTCGAACCAAATCAGAAATAGCATCAGTTCCAAACGCGTCCTCCAATGCTTCCAGAAGGCAGTGTGCGAAGTTTCTATACTTGTATCCCCCTTTATCTTCCAAAATCTGTTGATACTCGCCTTCTGGAAATTCATTTGGCTCCTAAGGGAGAAATCAATTTTATTAATGATTTAAAAATAAATTAAAATATATAAACAAACTAGACAGATAAAAACTAACGTATAAATACTCGACACAAGATTCGTAGTCTCCAGACAGAGGTGCCAGCGTATATTTTACACCAAAAACTAGCATTCCGAGGTATCCATCAGCACTAAATTCCCAGTCGGGAGCTCTTTCAGTGAAATTTGTATGACGAAGGCATATTTCATATTCAAGAAACGTTTTTACAGGTGGTAGCCTTTTCATTGTTTCATACCAGCAAATCGCATGTGCAGCTCTAGTAACCATATTGCTAAAAAGGTAAATTCAACATTATACATGAGTTATGATTAAATCGGTTGAACTAGGTGAAATAAGAAACACCGAACAAATGAAAACGATCATGGTGAGTTGAGCCATTGCAGGATTTTACGTGAAAAATGACAACCAATCTGTCTACCATCTCAAATAATATTTCAGAATGTTTTAGGTATAAATTATAAATTCGGATTTCGCAACGCAAAGTTAGGCACCGCTTTTTATATTCACGTAAGTTTTACTGCCCATTAAAATACGCCATAATTACGATTTATGCAATGCAAATAATAAAATTAAGTCATTATGTTTTAATAATTTTAACTTCTGCAAATTTACGTAATTAAACCTTGAGCGTGTAGTCATCTAAAAGGAATTTTCATGCGATGGAAATTTTTAGCACTTAACTTTTGGTTTCCTAAATGCTTCACTGTTTGCATGTAAGTAAATTACTTTGAAACACTATTATATGTAATCAAATATACGAACACATTATACTACTAAGCTTTCAAACAGAGTTTCGGCTTTTCTATTATTTCATGTTATTTCATCATTCGCAGTAACGAATTTTCAAATTCGAGATGCACGTTACTACTCGATATTCTGGTTTCGCAAAAAGATTGCTAGCGCTAGTAAACATTTGATTTATTATTGATTCTCTTGACTAAAGTTCACAAGAAATTAATTCTAATGCCAATTATTTTAAAATTAAGAATTTGCTTGCGTTTTCTCTAATTCTAAATTTAAAGTATTTTTTCCAACACAACAAATTTCTCCTTTCATCCCAGATGTTAACATTTTCGGAAATGAATATAGTTTTATCTTTCACTCAGTTTCCTCCTTGAGAGGAAAAACATTTTCCGCAAACATCCCGATTGAATCGTTATCTGTCGTATTAGCAGCTGGCCAATATACAGCAACTATTTGGGTTCCTATAACTTCATTTTTAGCCATACCATACCCAACCAGTTTGAAACCTTTCCAAACTTGCTGCGTAAAATATTGGAAATGATACTTGAAGTTCGACCCATTATAGGCTGGCCACGGATAGTACTGACTCTCTGAGTACCATTTGTTTGATATAATCAATGCTAGCTCATCCTCCTCGAACCATACACCTTTAGCTATAGAATTAGTTAAGTCTGCCGATTCTCCGCAAAAATCTCCGCGGAATTTATATTCAGTTATTCTATATCCTAGTGGATAATTAGTATATGGGTCTGGCAAGCGCTCTGCTTGAATTTGTGCCAGCTTTGTAAGCTCATGATGAAGCTTAAGTGGTGGAACCCCATGAAGGGCCCGCAGCTCATTTCCTCTTTTAAACATCGTGGTAAGAAATGTCTCTCGGTTTTTCCAAAGCCGTTCCTTAAAATTTATTTGGGCAATTTTTTAACATCAACGTACATTAAATATTTAAATTTTGCCATTTCATACCAAATCGCTAATAGCCTCTTTTCCATAAGTTTCCTCCAAATTTCCCAGAAGGCAATGTGCAATAAATTCATATTTGTAGGCCTTCTTATCCTCTAAAATCGTTTGGTATCCCCCTTCAACTGCTTTATTCGGTTCCTATTGGAGTTGAAATTTATTATGCATCAATTTTAATCATATTAAAAAACTTTATTTAACGTCTCGTTTCAAACCTCCAAGAACTGCACACAGCGCCGGTATACAGTGCTATATTCACTAGAAAATCCATGCCAAAAAGCTTCACTAAACCAATGGCCGTAGCCAGCTTCTGCCCAATAAGGATACCGTGCCAGTTCAGTGAAGTTTGTATAAAATATACAAGCGTCATAAGTTTTCTCCATTGATAACCGAGGTGGCATCCGTTTCAAATGTTCATACCAGCAAACAGCGTGTGCAGCTTTGGTAACCATTTTCCTAAAAAAATGTCAATTTAACAATAATGGAATTTAGTCGTAACTGATTAAATACGGTTTCAAAATTACACGCTGTATTCGTCATCCTCTGTTATGTTCACAAGGCTTCACCTTTGGCAAATGGGGAATCACCAAACAAGCGAAAAAGATCGTAGCAAGTTGGACCATTGTAGCATCCACGTAAAAACTGGTGTACGTTTTGCATGACAAAAATCGGCTGATATTTTATATGCGTGTCATTCTGTTTACGATTCGATAAAAAAATTAAATCCTAATTACGCGTAATACAATCACATTAATGGTAAGTGCTCGTCGTGTTATAATAGCGGTGCTTTAAACTACGAAATGTTTGCGTTGTTGAAACGTCTGTTCACGTTGCATGCTGAAAACACACATCCAAAACTAGTATGTCTTTATGCTGCAATTTGCTCTGAATCTTTCCTCGGAAAATCTTTTCACGCTTTTGTATAAAAATTATACTCGTTTTTGTTCCACGTATTTACACAAAATGAGAAATTATTCCAAGTCGTTGGTTAATATTCTTCATGCAGTTTTTATACAGATTTGGTGCTTTTTCAATGAATCATCGATGCTTTCGCAGATTTCGTAGATGCTTGATGTGGCTCACATATTTGCATAAAAAGTACAAAAATATGAATCGTTGCTCCACAAAAATTGTTGTAAAATGCTCAAAGAAATTACAGTAAATGCCAACTATATCAAATTACGAATTTGCTTATTTATTTTCTATACATTTAACATTATCCACAAAAATGAATTTGAAGTAATTATCTCCAACATAATAAATTTCTCCTTTCACCCCAGATGTTAACATTTGTAACTGTTATTGGAAATGAATACACTTTTAAAATCTCGCTGATCTTTCCTCATCCTCCAGTATCTTTCTCTCCTCTCGATTTAATCCAGACGGCCACCTCTCTGCAAAGAAGATGAAACATTGACAATTTTTGTAGAGGAGCTCTGGGAGCTCACAACTTTTCTCGAATAAGAAGCCGAAGAAGCCTGCACACTACTCGCTACAGCGCTACTATATTGCAAGCTTGATTGATTTTGATTGACACTTACGCCAAAAGGGCTAAGAGCCCTCGCCATGCTCGCCCGTCCACCAAGAGCCGGAGCCGCCTTTGAGCGTTGCTTGGTCAGCGCCTGCTCAGCCAGATCGGTCCTCTCCTCAGCTTCCTCAAGCTCCTGCTGTGCCTTCCTATATTTGGCAAGATTAAGAGCGGCAATTTCTTCCGCCTCTTCAATCTGCCTCTTGTAGGTCTTGATCTTTTGTTGGAGCTTCTCAACCAGATCCTGCATCTTTTCGTGGTTCTTCCTATCTTCATCAGCCTGGAAGGCGAGCTCCTTGACACGGCGCTCAGCCCTACGGAGATTCTTCTGGGCTTCGGAGTGACGTCTCTGCTCAGCCTCCATCTCTTGCTCGAGTCCGCGAACCCGATCTTCCAACTTGGCAATGGCCTTCTTACCTCCCTTGAGGAGATTTGACTCAGCCTCTTCCAATCTTCCTTGGAGATCCTTGATAGTCGACTCAAGAGCCTTGCGAGCACGTTCCTGGCTCTGAGAATGCTCCTGCTCAACGCGGAGCTCATCGGCAAGCCTGGCAGCATCAACCATAGCCTTCTTGGCCTTCTCTTCGGAGTTCTTGGCATCATTGAGAATGGTCTCGAGGTCGGCGTGAAGAGTCTGGAGTTCTCCCTCCAATTTCCTCTTGTTCACACTCAAGTTTGAGACCTGGTTGCTGATGTCGTTCAGTTGGTCCCGGGAGTCGCAAGCTCCTGCTCCGCAGCGCGGCGGGAGAGGTCAGCTTGTTCCAGGAGGGGGTCCTGCTCTCATCCAAGCTCGTTGGAGAGGGCGTTGGAGCGGCGCTCGGCGATTCCGTATTGTTCACGGGCTTCGTCGCGGGCACGTTGCTCTTCTTCAAGAGCGGAGCTCGTCTCCTTGATTTGTTGGAGGTAGCGCTTGACGGTCTTCCTGGGCTTCGGCGTTGGTCTTGTTGGAGTGGTCCAGGGCAATCTCCAGCTCGTTGATGTCAGTCTCGAGCTTCTTCTTGATGCGGAGGGCTTCAATCTTGCCTTTGGATTCGGCTTCCAGGGAGGCTTGCATGGAGTCCAGGGCTCGTTGTTGGTTCTTGCGGGTGTTTTCAAACTCCTCTTCCTTCTCTTGGATGCGCCTGTCAATCTCTTGACGGACTTGGGAAAGTTCGAGTTGGACGCGGAGCACCTTGTTCTCTTCTTGCTCGAAGGCAGCTTCAGCCTCTTCGAGGGCACCTTGCAGCTCTTCCTTCTCGATCTGGAGACGGTTGCGGGCCTTCTCGATCTCGTGGACGTTGCGGCCACCTTCACCGATTTGGTCCTGATTTTTAAATTAAAATTATTAGTTCCTTTCATTTTTAAGGGTTTAAAAAATTTACAAATTTTACGTACCAGGAGGTCCTTGATTTCCTCAGCGAGATTCTTATTCTCACGTCGGGTGGAGTCGAGCTGCTCAGCTTCCTGCTCGTGGAGAGCGCGGATGCGGAACACTTCGGAGGAGTAGGAGCGGGCTTCCTTTTGGGAGGCATCGACTTCAGCGGAGAGGTCGTTAACCTTGGCCTTCCATTCGTCGATGATCTTGTCGAAGTACTTCTGCTTCTTTTCCATCTGGATGACGAGGGAGCGGGAGCGGTCGACTTCGGAGTTCATGTCCTCGAGTTGGGAAGACAGGCGTTGCTTGGTCTTTTCAAGGTTGAGACCCTTCTGGTTCAGGGACTCGATGGTTTCTTCAGCCTCTCCCAAGCGGGCAGACAGCTTGCGTCTGGAAAAATCAAATTGTCCATTAAAATCCATTTTTGTCCACCTGGGTTTTTAAGGTTTTTAATACTTACTTGGCTTCTTCGAGTTCCTCAGTACGAGCAACACCCTCAGACTCATACTTGGTACGCCACAACTGAGCCTCAGCATTAGCTCTTGAGAGCTGCCTCTGGATCTCAGACTTGGCCTCGGATTCCTCCTCAAGTTGTTCACGGAGAAGGTCCAGGTCGTGCTCAACATTCCTGAACTTGCCCAACAGGGTAGCTCGCTCTCTTGCCTCTTCATCAGCCATGCGGCGCGTGTCCTCAAGCTGGGTGGCGAGAGAAACCTTGAGCTTGCTCAGTTGAGACAAATTGCTCTCAGCCTCTTCCAATTGGCGGCCCATGTCGTTGTTATCAATAGCCAACCTCTTCTTGGTCTGGTCAACTTCGTTGACAATCCTGGCAATCTCTTCGTAGCGTCCTTGCAACTCGCCAAGTTGGTGTTGGAGATGCTTTCCGAGCTTTTCTTGTCCAGCCTTGTCGTTGGCCAGATGGTCCATGGCAGCACGGCTGTCATTGAGCTCAGAGGCGACTCCAGAGCGGTCCTTCTCAGCCTTGGCCTTCATCTTGTTCAAGTTGTCGATTTGTTCAGCCATCTCGGAAACGGCGTCGTTGTGCTTCTTCCTCAAGTTGGCCATGGCACCCTCGTGGGAGACATTAGCTTCCTCAAGCTCACGACGGAGCTTGGCAAGCTCAGCCTCACGCTTCTTGTTCAACTCAATTTGGCCAGAGGTGGCGGAGCCAGCTTCCTCAAGACGGGAGCCGAGTTCCTCCAACTCGCGGGCGAGATCGGTACGCTGCTTCTCAGCCTTGGAGCGGGATGAGCGCTCAGCCTCGAGTTCTTCATCGAGCTCCTCAATCCTGGACTGGAGCTCCTTGATCTGCTTGGTCAAGCGGGAGATGAGGGATTGTTCCTCTTCCAACTTGGCGGTGAGGGAAGCAACTTCCTTATCCTTGCGCTGGATGGTTTGCTCAAGTTCCTTCTTGTTCCTCTCGAGATCAGCGACGGCTTCTTGGCACAGCTTGAGATCACCCTCGACCTTCCTCTTGGACTTTTCGATGTCACTCCTCAGCTTCTTCTCACGCTCAAGGGAATCTTCCAGCTCATCCAGGGAACGCTCCAACTTGGCCTTCACCTTGTTCAAGCCGTTGACTTTGTCTTCCAAAGCCTATAAAAATCAAAAATAAAATTGTCAGGGTTGGGATAAAAACCTGGGTTTTTTAAATGCCTTAAACCCATCCGGCTTTTTTACCTGAACATCCTCAGAACCCTTCTGGGCTCCTTCCTGGACAGCCTTCTTTTCCTTCTGGAGCTTGGCAATGAGCTCTTCCTGGTGGGCGAGCTCCTCATTCAAGTTCTTGATTTGAGCTTCCTTAGCTCCCTTATCTCCCTCAGTCTTCTCCAAGTTCTTGGCAATCTCCTCAAGCTCTTTCTTCAACTGCGCCATTTCATTTCCGATCTTGCGGGTTTGTTGGGTGAGTTGGTTCCTCTGCTCTTCCTCTTGGCTCAGCCTGTTGTTCAGGTCATTGAGCTGCTTATCAAGCTCGTTCTTCTGTTGGGTGATCTTCTGGTGTCTTTCCTGGAAGTTTCCAGCAGCAGACTTCTCCTCATCGAGTTCCTTTTGGAGTTTTTCCTTCTGGTGAACAGCTTGTCTGTAAGCCTTCTCCTTTTCAGCGCGGAGGGTTCCCTCAACAGCCAAAGCTTCCTCGGCCTTCTTGATCCTCTCCTCGTGCCTCTTGATCTCATCCTCAACCTGGGAGACCTTAAGGGTAGGCTTAAGAACCTTCCAGAATGACCACCATGGCCAGGTACGGAGCTTCATGTATGATTTCAAGTTCCTCTGGACAATCTCCAAGGCTTGACGTTGGTCGTGTAACTTCTTGTACTTCTTGATGCACAAGAACTTCCTGACAGCGGATTGCAACCAGGTCATAATCTTTCCGAGTTTGTCGTCACGGATTTCCTCCATCTCTCCGAGGACACCGGCACGGAAGAATACTTTGGTGTGGCCGACTCTGTATTTGTCAGCGTTGAGACCAATATGATCGAAGCAGGCGGTGGCGGCCTTCTTGTCTTCCTTCTCAGCTGCCATTTGGGCGGAAGCGAGGATAGCGTAGCGGTACTTGAAGTCAGCGTATCCCATCCTGTTGGGGAATCCCTTTCGGCAAATACGGATACCTTCAAGCACACCATTACAGGTGAGCTGATGCATTACAAGGGCAGCATCAACGAGACCGGGCTTCTTGATTTCGTTGGGCACAATGCAACGGATGAAATGGGGGTGAGTGGCTTTCAAGGTGGTCATCAAGTTTCCGAGCTGGTCCTGTGGACAAAAATGGATAATAAATTAGCATTTATTAAAATCATACTTTTTATGCTGAAAGGGTCACACAAGGTAAAAGTGATGGCTTAGTTGAGATTTTTTACGAGAGCCGTTCATCAACAACTTTCAGAAAAAGAAAAATGGAAAGGGCTAATGTGGGTCTACAGAATAGAATAATTTTCATAGCTTCCCTTCAATTGGGAATGTATTAAAGAGTGGTAAAAAGGGCTATATTTCAACTGGTAAAAACCGGGTAGGGGCAATACTGGTAAGATTTCATTCGAGGTTTGGCTTTTGTCACGCTCAAAGGGAAAACACAATTTGTTGATATTGTATTAACCCTGTATGAGGAGGACACAGTTTTGAAGCCACCAGACTTCTTACCACCACCACCTATATTATTTCATCGAGTATTATTACATAAAGTTCAAAAATTTCAACATTAAAAATTTCCCATTTTGACCAGTAACTCAGGCCAACCCTCACCTTTAGAGGCAGCAGCATCTGCAGACTGACCAGGATGATCAGCATAAAGGGTGACAACAAGGGCATTGGTTCCCTTCTTCCATTGATCAACAACGGTGTCGTTGAGGGGATCCTTGTTCTTGTCGAGCCAACCGGTGATATTGTAGGACACGGTACCGGCATAATGGGCAATTGCAAAGTGACCCTCCTTGAAACCTGGCTTGGCAGGTCTGGGCTTCTGGAAGCAGTTGGTCTTTCCCAAATGGTTACCCTTCAGCTTGTCAATAAAGGTCTGATCAGTAGCCTTGGGGAACATAGACTCTTCCTCAAGAATGGAGAAGACACCCATGGGCTGTTGAAAAAATCAAAAAAGAAATTTAGGGGTCGTTCATAAATTACGTCAAAAAAAATTCATTTTCATTTCATATTTTTTTCACACCTTCTCAAACAGCTCAATAGTAGCCTGGAGATCTTGACCGAAATCCTCAAAGACCCAGTCGAGACCTTCCCTCTTGTACTCTTCTTGTTCAAGTACGAACATGTGATGATTGAAAAACTGTTGAAGCTTCTCATTGGTAAAGTTAATACAGAGCTGATCGAAACCGTTTTCATCGAAAATCTCGAACCCGGCAATATCCAGCACACCGGAGAAGGACTGTCGCTTTTGCTTCGTGTCGAGAGTATCGTTACATTTCCTGACGAGGAACTTGAACAGCCTGTCAAAGATGGACTTGGCCATGGCACCGACTTGGTAGTTACATTGGTTGACGGACTGACTCTTGACGACGAACTCTGTGCCGACCTTGATCTTGGGCTTGGTAATGTTGTAGTACATGAGTTCGCATTCAACACCCAAAAGCTTGGCTGAGGCATCACCCTCCTCAGTTTCATCTTGCATGGCTTGCTCATCACGACCCTTTTGGGCGAATTTCATCTCACCCATGTGCATAACGGCGGCAGAGATCCTGTAGATGTTTTGACGCTCCTCGTCGGTAAAGTTGAGGATGGAGAAAGCCTCGTGGGTGGCGTCGAACTCCTCAGCATCATCAATTCCCTTGATGGTGATTTGACCCTGTGAAACGAAGTGGTACTTGTAGACATCGTCACCAAGCAAACAGTCTTGCTTTACTCCCTTGTCAACAGCGGACTTGGACATGAGCTGGTAGAAAATGTGGTAGCAACGCTCGGCAGACATTTGGGAGACGATACGGGCCTTCTCGAGCAGATCTGGAGAAAAATATTTTTTTCTTCAGAAAAGGGGTCATTCATAAATTACGGTGGTCAAGTGTTTTATTTTCTTACAGGACTCAATATCTGCACCGGCCAATTTGCCAGAGGGACCGAAATGGATACGGATGAATTTACCCTATACATTTAATAAAAATTCCATTAATTTTTTCATGTTACTTATGGACTGCTCATTTAGTAATAAAATTAATTTTGATAAAAATGCTTACGAAACGGGAAGAGTTGTCATTACGGGATGTCTTGGCATTACCAAAGGACTCAAGTACAGGGTTAGTCTGCACAATCTGGTCCTCAAGGGAGACCTTAGCCTCGGATTTTCCAGTGGCACCAACGTTGGCGAAGTACGCAATGACCTTCTTCGTGTTCTCTGTCTTTCCGGCTCCAGATTCACCACTGTGTACAATTATTACCAAAAAGGGTCATTAAAAATTGCACAAATTCAAACAAAAACGGAATTAAAATCTTGATTTTTTGCATAATCCACGTACGTAATAAGAATAGACTGGTTCTCATGATCTGCAAAGAAAAGAAAATCATCATGATGATCATCATTATCATCATCATCAGCAATTCAAGCCCGATCCCATTTCCATTCTCTTTATAAATTGGCCTCGTGCCAGAAATCAATGTCTCGAAATCCCGTCTCTTTTTTTGCATCAAACGATATAAAATTAGAAGCACAATGTACAATGCTTGCATTTTACATTGTGTTTCTTTTTTCTTACAAGACAAAGCAACGCAACCCAAGCTATTTTTGGAACGGGTGATACACGACAAATGTAATGGAATGGAACTAAAATTGGGCATCACGAACGGAATTTTCTGGTTTTTTTTATAAAGCTCATGGCTCGTAGATTTACGCACCTTGGATCATGTTTTGGAAAGCACCCTCAGAAATGGCGAATACGTGGGGAGGGACTTCATTCCTCCTCTTGCCGGTGTAAATCTTCATGGCCCTGTTGGTGTAGATGGGGAAACGAACATAGGGATTGACGGCGATACAGAAAAGGCCGGAATATGTCTAAGGAATTATGCAAAAAAAATCCTATAAATATTATGAAACATAAGCATATTTTTAGTTGCATTTTTGGGTTATCTTACGTAGATAAGCTTGGCATAATAACGCTGTCTCAAATTGTGCAAGACAGAAGCGTCGTTCAAGAACGTCAAGTTGGACATGTCCTCAGCTTTCTCGTACTTTGGAGGGTTGACCTGGTCGACTTGGGCCTTCTTGAAGGTTTTGCTCTACGAAAAAATCATAATAAATTGATAAGAAAAGCTGAAAAAATCATTTACAAAGTTTTTTTTTTCAAAAATTTTCATACTTCTCCATCGACTTTGACAACGATGAGATCTCCCTTATTCCCCTCAATTTCTCCTTGGAGGAAGCCTTCCTTCGCGTCTGGGACCCAGCAGGCCTTCTTGGCATCGTAAGGCTTGGCCTGATCGGCCCTCCTCATCTCCATGGAGATGAAGAGGAACTCGGTTGGGTCAGGCTCCTCACCCGCTTTGAATTTCTGTTCAATAACCATCCTGGCTGTGGGTGTTTATGAGCGTCCCTTGGAATAAAATGAAATGCCTGAACTACTCCTCCCCAAAATTCAGTCTATTGGACCCTTGTCGAGGAAAAGTGCTATTCTTTCCCTGTTGAAACTGAACAGCCCTTGAGCTTTCCTGGAAATATTCACGAAATAAAATAAAATTATCACAAGGGGTTCAGAGCCTTCTTCTCCTGTGAAAGTGAAGAAGTAAACTGAAATGAACACAATGAATCAATGGATGGAATCACTTACGGGTCGAAAGCTGTTCTGCAGTGGCTGGTGCTGGTTTGGGGTTATTTATAACGTTAGCCCCCGGACAAAACTTTCTTGTGGTCGGGCAACCCACGAACGAGAGTCGGAGCTGGGGAGGTGATGATGGTGATGACGAGGCGAGATTTTAGAGTGAAGATGGGAAGCTGCTCGAAATAGAATGTAATGTGGAAAATATGCCGTGCATCCCGAGCTTTCCCTTATTACACGGTGGTGTAGCTACAAAGGCAGACTTTTTTAAATGTTAACGGACGTACTTAAAGAGCGAAACTAAGCACAAAAAAAATGCAAATTATCAATCAAATCTTTCTCATGCACAGTTATTTTGTATTTTCTTATGTAAACCTTGCTGCAATATTTACTAATTGTCATTTATTGCCATTGCATATTTAACGGTAGTATTCGAATTTATTTAAAAATTAAGTTATTGTCATTATTTACGGAATTTAAGTCAATAGGCAGTTAAAATTAGGTAATATAGATGGTAAGTAATGTTAAAACCACTTTGTAGATACTTTTGGGTAAAAACTTTAATTAAAATTTTATTCAAAGGACGGACGGGACAAACATTCTTTTCCATAGTGTACCAAACTTTTTCGGGGTAAAAGGAAGACACATGTGGATAATATTATGGCTATGCATATTAGGATGGGAAAGACAGAGAATTCCAAAGCGGGGAGGATTTATGGAGAGCGGCATATCATTTATATCTACATGCAAAGCAATGTTCGGAAATACTCTTTTCTTTCCTTGCACCGACCGGACTGAAATTGTCACAAAAAAACTCCTTCGCTTTCTTATAACAAGCAAAGGAATGGGAGTTTGACTTGATTTTTTGGGTACGTCTGTTATACATTTTGTATACACGTGTGTGTACCTTGAAGATAGAATTTTTTGTTATAAGCGTCTCACTCCAATCCGATTGTGAACGACCTTTTTCTTGTTTCATTAAATTCTGCTCATCAAATCATCATGTTATTGTGAATTGTGGAATGGAATTGGACCCCGGCATGGTATGCATGTCTCTCTCTCCTTTTCTTTTGTTGCTCTGCTCTTGACATTTTTTGTGACTCACTTTGATCATCATCACTATCATAGCAAGAAGCGCCTTGCTGATATAATCGGATGCATGCATTTTTTCCGGCTTTATTATACGCTTATAAGAAGCTTCAAATCGGAACAGAATCAATATAGCCGATGGAATGTAATTTATATGGTGTAGTCCCGGCTTCGGATCTTCCGGGACGTTGCTCTCTAATAAAATGTAATGAAAGCGATTTGCCTTGGAGCATAATTTTATACTATAATTAAGTTTTCATATATAGAATTTCCAACAATTTCCAGTTTATTTCTTCACGCGAATTCTAATACTAAAATATTATAACTGATGTTTTGAACATAATCATCAAGTCACCTCAATTCGAATTTCAAGTAATTTAATGACACTCTATATCGAGTTTGGAAAACACAAGCGATGCTTTTTAAATTCAAATATCATACATATATTGTGTTTTTGCTACTAACATATAAAAAAAATTCATACAATACAATGTACATGCAGAGCTTTGTAGCTTTACATATTGGCACAGAAAATGTATGCATGTACATTTTATAGATATACATTCATACTGCTAATTTTAGAACTCTACCGAAAATCCATAGCCAAGCTGTACTCTCTTGTGTACTGTAAGTGAGATGCTCATGAAATGCTTGCGTGGAGGCTAATTTCACGTTTCCAATTGGATTTATTGGGTTTTGGCTGAGCGGCGCCCACAATCTGAGTTTTAGGCTGTATGCCCAATCTTTTCAGCGAAGTGGTTTCAACAGTCACTTTTTCGTCGACATGTAAACCTCCTATAGGAGCATATGAAGGCGTTAAAATTTCTTATAACGATTAACAAACACGTTGGTAGCTCCATCAATTTTATGAACAATCCTAAAACATGTTTGGCCGCTTTAAATATTTTATCAAATGAGAAAGAAACTTCCAAATTGAGTTTTTCCTAAAGAAATTCGAGGTCCAAATTCATCGCTTTATTATCATGGGACATAACGCTTGCGCAGGTACCAAAAAATTCGTAATTTAATATTCCATTTACTTACTTTATCAAAATGTCACAGAATTATATTTATAAAGGCTTGTCCAACCATTATTATTTTTGTAAAAATGCGTCAGACATAAAAATCAATTTGAAATTTTGCTCACTATTTAACTAACTCTCAGCCGACTAGCTGCAAAATGCAAAGCGATCGCTACTTTCGTCTCTTTCACGCTCATAATAAGTGGGCAAACTTGTTACTAGCTTCACCATTCACATTCAACATTGACTACCGAGACCTTCGTGTTTGTCCCAAAAGCTATCGGCAATGCTGGATTTCCTTCACAATTTTCACACTCCAAATAGCCTTCTTTGAGTGTCGAGAAGTGCTTCAGTTGCTGAAGCTGGAAAAGAAAGAGCTCAATCAATTTTACTACCTTTCATGCTTGTCAATTTCCTGTCCTCCTTGTGTTCTACTTCTTGCGCTAACTATCTGGAAACCTGCAAAATTGGCATATTTCGATTCGAAACAAATATCCAAAGTAAATGGATTTCTCTAAAAAAATTTACTAAACTATATACAGCTGCTTTGTGCTCAAAATTAAACTGCTATTTTTTCTTTCAGAAAAATACATTCCAACATTTGATGCAAACACTTCCTTCCAAAACCTTTTCTGGGATTGTGCCTGCCTTCTTTTTGGGTTTGTCTTGGTTTTTGTAGCCCTTATTATCAGCCTTCATGTAATACTTTTTCCGAGGTGGCCATTATACATTCTATCTCTGATTCCCGAAGAAAAGTGCCCAACAATTTTCTATATTTTGCATTGTCTCTACGGTTTTTGGATTGTGCAAATGCCTCTACTCATTTCTGACTTTATTAGTTACCCTTGTTGCTGAGTAGCACCCATCTTCTTTTAATTTTGAAGGAATTCATCGTTTCAAATCGATCACTTCGATTTCAGAAAGCCCAGCCAACCTTTAGAAGCCCCAGAAATTTGCGGATTTTATATAGACAAATCCAAATATTAATTACTCTGCTTTTGGACGTATTTTCAATTCTAATTTTTCCCCTTCAAGCTATATATTCTTTTCTCATCATGTTTTGCAATTATTCCTTGGTAAAGTATGGGAGTGATATGCATTACACGGTCAAATTTGTACTGATATTTATGTCATTTTTTAGCTTCTTGCATTCCAATCGTATTAAACCTTTCTGCTAATGTTTACATGAGCAGTAAAAAAGGTTTGAATTCAATCTCAAGAAAAAGATGGGGACAGCCGAGAGTGGATAGAGAAATGAAAAAGTTTTTCAAGTCCTGCAAACCATTGAGTATTGGTTGTGGAACGGCGTATGTTGATAAGGAAAGAGCAGTGTTTTAAATTTTATAAAATTTGTTGCTAGAGGAACTTTCGTGCACTTCTTGTTAAGAAATAGTTTTTAAATTTTGAAATTGAAAGACTGCTTGAAATAAGTTGAGCTTGTAAAACGATTTACTTGAAGATAGTCAATAGCAATTTCAATCAAAAATTACTATTTAATTGTAGGTTACTATCGCTTATTCAATCGTTTTCGACAAGTTGTTCACGCAAGATGATTGGATAACTTGGTTTTTAAAAATTCTTGCCGACATTTACTTCTTTTCCATTTAACGTTTTCAATTAGCTTTAGTAGACCAATATTCATATATTCATGTCGCCAGGAATGTAATCAAATTTAATAGAAACCATTTAAATTCACAAAAAACTGGCATATAGTTTCTCCCAGTAGTCAGTAACGTTCACCTGAACAAACACCAAAATGCAGAGCGATCGCTATTTTCACATTTTCCAACTTCACAATAAATGGTCAAAATTTGTGGCTAGCTTCACCCTTCACATTCCACAAGGACACCCGTGAGCTGCGAGTGGATACTGGGAAATTTCGTCAGAGTTTGGTTTTCGTTCATAGCTTTTACGTTCAGGTGGCTTTCATAGTAACTCGAGCACTGTTTCAGACATTAAAATGGGGAGGAAAGACCCAAGTCATTTCTATTACCTTTCCTGCCTGTCCATCTCAGCCCCTCCGTGTGTTTTTATTTTGTCTTTGTTCGTTTTTAAAGCGGAGAAATTTCAGTTGGCTGCAATAGCTGTCACAAGGCTTCTACACGGATATACAAAGTAAGTTTTTTTACTAAAAACACACTCAGGATTGAAATAATTTTATTTTTCTTGATTCTAGGAAAATACATGCCAACGTTTGACGCAAACACATCTTTTCGAAATCTGTTCTGGGATTGCATCTGTCTTCTTTCTGGTTTCGGCCTGGTTTTTGTTGCATTTCATATAAGTCTCCATGGCCTAATTTTTCCGAGATGGCCCTTATACTACCTTTCGTTAGTTCCGGAAGACAAGTGTCCCTTTTTCTTTCTATATTTTACAAGGCACGTACTGGGTTTGTTGCTGCAAATGTTGTACTCTATTTTGATGATTTTAGTCACATTCATTTTGGGGTTTGCACCTCATTTTTTAATGATCCTGAAAGAATTCATTGTTGTAAATGGGTCCGAGAATTCACTAAGATTTCAAAAAGCACTAAATACTTTCAGAAGTCCGCGGAATTTACCGCATTTGTATCGTCAAATGCAAATAGTGAACATATTGGTTTTGGATGTATTTCCAAACATAATTATGCCCGTTCAAGCGTTGTTTTCTTACCTCGTTATGTATTGTAATTTTGCACTCGTCAGGCATTGGCATGATATGCACTACACTATTAAAATTTGTGATGTTTTTACGTCATTTTTCGTTAGTGTCGGTACCCCCATCACATTAAACCTTTGTGCAAATCTATATGAGTATAGCAAACAGGCAATTAAATCAATAAAGCGAAAAAACTGGGGGACAAGAAAGGTAAACAAAGAGATAAAAAAATTCTTCAAATCCTGCAAACCCCTAAGTATTGGTTGTGGAAATGCGTATGTTATAAGGAAGCGGAGTGTACTTAAATTTTTGAAGTTTGTTGCAAGAGGAACGTTTCGGGCACTACTTGCTGTCAGACAGTAGTTTAATATCCTTATAAACAAATACTTCATTACACAAAATTTGTATTTCACTTGTTGTAAGTTTTAATGAATATTTTGAACTCAAGCTTTTATTACACGGCTCAAAAATACTCAATTTTTTATTCTCCGTAAAATTGTCACATAATTTTCATGCTGTATAATTCTGTTAATACTCTTTCTGGCACAATACGTCTATTTTTATGTAGCATCGCAAACATTTTACATATGGAAAAAGCATCTGCATAAAATTAACCAAACAACGTTTTCTGGTCTCACATCGCCCAAATATCCCTGCATTGAAGTTATGGGCCAAATTAACTGAAGGAATGTACTTCGCTTAAAACTACTTTGTGCAAAAACTATTAAAAAAATTCCCGAAGCCAAGATTCTGTTTTATTAGATGTTCACGATTACGAGAAACGCCTTTTTTGATTTTCAAAACACCAGATTGTGAAAAAGTTACGACTGGGTCGCCTGCGTGAAACTTTGAATAATGTGCCTATTTAACACCAATTAAATTAAAAAATAGAGAACTAAAGCTAACTGCCAAAATAAGTTTTCATGCAAGTTTGTTACATTAGTTGCAGGATTCAATTATATTGAACATAATATTATTTTACATAGATAAGGGTTCCAATCTTGGCAACCGATAGGGCATAAAGTTTTCGGCTTTCAATTATTAGCGATGTCTCATTTCTGAAGAAAAAATTCCATGCATATAAAATACTTATTGATTTTTGCAACCTGGTATTTAATCCGCTGACGTTCTTACCAATCAATAATCAGATTTTCTTGCATAAGGTATATTTCATGGACGTTCGCTTCGTCGCACTGACATCATACATATCATGTTATCATGATTTGAAAAAATACTCCATAAAATACATCAAACCAGCTCTTGTTTCACTTCAGTTTTATTTTACACGGCTTTAAAATGCAAAGTGATCGTTATAACCGTCTCTTCAGCCAACACAACTCATTGGCCAGTTTCTTATGGGCTTCACCGTTTAAATATGAAGCCCAAACTCGAACTCTCACATGTGATCCTAAAACGCAACGTCGTTTTTACTTCTCATTTATTTTCCTCAATATCCAAATTTTTTTCATCGTTTTTCGTACAATTATTCAAGTGTTTCAGCTACAAAAAAACGACACTCACTTCTACTACCTCGTAGCCCTTTCCATGTCCGGTACAACTTGCGTGCTAATTCTTTCCTTGAGCGCATTAAAAAGTAGAAAAATTTCTGATATTTTTAATCAAACAAACTTTCTCATCGCTGAAATCAAAGGTTATTTTCAAATATTGTATAATGTTGTGCCGAATTTTACAAGCTTAATTGTCATAATTATTTTTCAGAAAACTATATGCCAACAGTTGATCCA